>JBAMAX010003273.1:0-21467 GCA_037043745.1 Chymomyza amoena
TTCTTTATATCGTGTGAGGTAAAAAGCTTTTCTGTTGAAAAAGCTCTCTTGGCAATGGTTTTCGAGTGTAAATGAAACCGATTAGGTTTTGTTGATATTTTTGAAAGAAGACAGTCAGATATGCTCTTTTGTCTTGGAGCTATATTTATTATAGTTTGAAAGAACAGTAATACTAAGGCATTTTGTGCTCATAGGAAACAAAATAAAGTGATTTAAAAAATTGCCAACCTTACTGGACTCGTTGCAAGCTTTCTTGGTACTCTCATTTAAAAAAAATTATCATGGAATTAAGAACTATATACAAGAAACGATGAAAACTACTTAATAAAAAAATTTAAAAAAAAAGAATATAATATTTAAGACAAACATTCTTGAAGATTTTCTTTCTGTGTACTTGTGTCTAGGTTTGTTTATGTGTTCGGTATTTCGGTGGCTGTGCATCTGTGTGTATAGTACACCAGTTTGACAGGTGTTAAATATGGCACCGGCCCTCTTCCTGTTGCTCTTGTGGTTGCTGTCGGCTTACTGCCATGGCTTCCTTTCGGTTATGCAATTTGGGCATAGAGTGCAACAACAAAAATAATAGAAGGAACAAGCCCAGATGCAACGGTATAAGCGACTTGGACGATTTCTTATTGTGGAACGTTTTAACTAGTTGAGGATAGATTCACAATAGAATAGTAGCGCGATAAGATAAAATGGTAATCTAGTGGCTAAATTGTAATCAAGAGCTTATACAATTTTTTTGAACTGATATATTTACATAACTTGAATTAAAAATTCGCAATTAATTTCGTAGAAGATGACGCCAGTTTATAAGGAAAAATATTCTAAACGTGTTCTATTCACTTCTGTTAAATTTGATTTGAAATTTTTTTTTTCATATTATAGTTATTGACGCCCAGAAAAACCGGCACATAGGTCGGTTTTGGAAGCAAACTCCCAGTGTCCCGATGACTGGCGCGGAAATTTTCATAGTACGAATATGATTAATTTAGAATTTTTTTTTAAAAAAAACATCCAACAGTGTTTAAGCAAATAGCACCACAAGATTTAATTTTCTTTGCCACTTTAATCGTCTAGTTAATATAAAGGGTTAAATAAATTAATAAAAAAATACACTTTTTTTAATAAACAATTTTAATTTTTCACAATTTAACGATTGTAGGTACTTTATACAGAAATATTTATTTACAATAACGCAACTTTTTTTAACTTTTGTTTTTAAATTATAATAATTTTTATGGACTTTTAATTTTACCTCTACGTGTAATACACGAAATTTAGTTTATTGTATTACGAGGGTGGATTGATAAGATTCCGGCCTGACCAAGAAAAACAACGTTTTTAAGAATTTTTTTTTTATTTCTCAACATAATCTCCTCCAAGGCTGATACATTTCTCATAGCGGTGTTCTAGTTTAGTAATGCCATCTCTATAGACTGATTCGTCAAGCTCCTCAAAATACCCATTTACAGCTTCGATTACTTCTTCATTGTCCGCAAATCTCTTACCGCCAAGCAATTTTTTGAGGTTAGGAAACAGATAATAGTCACTCGGGGCTAGGTCTGGAGAGTAGGGAGGGTGCGGCATCAATTCAAACTTCAGATCGTTGATTTTAGCCATCGCAACGATTGACTTGTGCGCTGGTGCGTTATCGTGATGAAACAAGATTCTTTTCTTCGCCAGATGAGGTCGTTTAATTTTCACCTCGTGGCTCAAACGTTGCAATAAGTCTGCGTAGTATTGGCCAGTGATAGTTTTACCCTTTTCAAGGTAATCAATGTATATAATACCTCTTGCATCCCAAAAAACAGTAGCCATAACCTTGTTCGCTGAAAAAATTATTTTTGCCTTCTTTGGAGTTGGTTCCCCTGGTCCAATCCACTGTTTAGACTGTTCTTTAGTTTCAGGAGTGTAGTGGTGGACCCAAGTTTCGTCAACGGTTATGAATCGACGCAAAAATTCGCTTGGATTACGCTTATACAATTGCTTATTGTTCAGTGTGCTCTCAAGTCTAAACTAACATGACGATCGGGCTGAAACTATAGCTACAAGCTATCTAAGGATGGTACTATAGAACGCCACCTCAAGGTAGGCCTAGTGGCGCCATCTCTTGGTCAGGCCGGAAACTTATCAATCCACCCTCGTATTTTATATTCTCTCAAAATTTTTGCTACTGATGCTATAAGTTTCTAAAAATTAATCTCAAACTAGTTTGGTATTCTGCTAATATGTGCAAAGCGCTTGTATATTTTATTATATGTTGACCTTTACGTTAAAAGCTGTTAACAGTTTTTTAACTACGCCCTTGAGCTTAGACCACAATTGAGCTAAAATTTCTGTTCAGACAGTGCTTATTAAGTGTATCAGATATGAAGATGCCTTTTGCATAGGTCACATTGGATGAGCAAATATAAATTCACAAAAAAAGAGCAACGTCAAACCTGAAATTTTTATACAAGACATAAAAAGCTTTTTATTTTTCAATTTGAATTCTATGAAAATATCTTGTGGCTGTTATGGTAACACTCTTGTTTAAATTCATTAAAATGTACCTTTGGTCTATGTTTATTTACAATCCCATATAACAATCCATTTTACCTTTTCTAGGCTACGAAATTTAACATTAACCCATTATAGGTCACTGTACTCATTTGAGTACACCTATATTGCTTGGCATAAATTCCAGAACTCCTTAAGTGTGCGTGGAGTACTTTAATATTTTACTTCATTAAAGACCCTTTAAGTGTACTCATACATAATAAGTGGGTAGTGCGACATTTTTTATTAAAAAGTGTCAGTTAAAGTTGTGGTACGCTAATGTCATCGAGGTAAGTTGATGATTTTAGATTTTTTCTAGTCATTAGTACTTCTAAGTGTTTTATTTCGATACATTAGATGTAAAAGAAGATATTAAAAACTGTTAAATACATGACATATTACTAAAATAAAACTATAATCTTCTAAATGTAACTGTACTCAGTTGAGTACACTGACAAAATACGTAACTAAAATAACTGGTATTTTCGTCAGATACTTGCAATGAAGAAACAGCGATTTACAGCTCATACTAGTTACCGTGGGGTTCAGAAAGCTATCGAAGCTGTGTAACAGATAGCGAAGATGACGAATGTGACTTGGCAATCATTCCACTTGATCCAAGTGCATTAACTGATAAAGAGGAGGGTGACGACGAAGACAAGACGTACCTGGTACTATTGAGGTATTTAGCAATCGAAATGATAATGGTAGCGAGGATTCTATGCACAGTGACGATGAACTCCTCGCGTCAAAACAAAAAAACTTGATGCTACCCGCCAATTTTCTTGGAGTCCGAACCCAATCTGGCGCAAATGTACCCCTGATATTCTTTTCAGAGTTCAACAGAAGTCTCTGATAAGAAAAGTGCTATTGGTAAATAACTAAAGGGCCTCAACCCTGTATAAATATTTTTGAAAAGATAATGGATAATGATATAATGTATATAATCATATCCAATAGCCAACTATATGCTCACCAAAACAAGAGAAAATAGGACCAAAAAATGTTCCTTGAAAAGAGTAAAGGAAATGAAAAAGTTAGATCGTGCAACTTACGACTGCAGATTTGACAAGAAAGGTGAAATATTACTGGTTAGATGGAAAGATAATAGTGTATGTACCATGGCAACTAACTACGATACCATCGAACCTCTCGGAACTGTCAAACGCTGGTGTCGAATCAAAAAGGAGAAGATAGACGTTGCCATGCCACGTTTGTTAAAAACTTATAATAAAAATATGGGAGGTGTATATGAACTTGACCAGTCTGTCTCATTATATAGAATTGCTGTTCACGGAAAAAAGTGGTGACGGATATTATATACATATACGATAGATATGCCTGTTTCTAATGCCTGGCGTTTACAATTTAATGTGTAATGATAATCCTATGGATCAGCTCATGTTCCGAAGTCACACACACACAAAGAAAATCATGGCAAACTGCATTAGTTGTCGAAGGGCTGCCTCAAGATGGAGTTGGACATTATCTCCGCAAAATTGAGAAACAGCTGCGGTGTGTAGTTTGCAGTTCAAGAGTGCGTTAGCAATGCAAGAAGTGCCTCAAAACACTTTGTGTTCAAAAAGCGTGATTATGAAAATTTTCATGTAGGCAGTCAGTGTACTCGATTGAGTACACCCCTATATTTTCGTGAAAAGCTAACATTTCCACATTTTTCTTGATTTAAGTTTTCCTTTGTACTTACTTTATTATGAAAATAAACAAAATTTGAAAAAAATATTTGTAGTTTTCATTTGACCTTTAATGGGTTAAGCTGCTTACAAACAGTGTATAAAATAAGTCCTGATAAATGTACTGATGCCAAATTATTCACATGGTTACTTTAATATAGCTAGTGCATAAAAGGAATAATAAAAAATTGTTAATAAAAGCAAAAATGATTATTATTTTAAATGTTGACACGATAGAGGTAATGGGAAATGTTAGTGGCTCATTAATAGATTAACTAATACATTAATTCTTTAAAGCAAACTTAATAAAAATCAACTATCAGTTGTAAGATGGGTTAACTCTTTACTAACATATTTTTCTGAATTTTTCAGCCAAGATGTGACAGCTTGTAAATTAAATTTTTGCTGTTAAAATTGATTAACTTAACAAAACTTTTTCTTATTTCACTTTTATTTCTACTCTCTGCATCTTTTTTTAAAACACTTAAATAATAGCAAAATGGACATTGGAAAGCAATTTGCGTGCTAAAAGTCAGTGCCAATGTTTAATATAAAATTTAAAGTTTTAAAGCTAAAATGGCAAAGTAGTTTCTTATGTATTTTGTACCATATCCAAAAGCAAAAGTAAAGAATTAAAAAAAAATAAAGTTTAATATGAAATAAAAAAGTAAAAAAAAAAAATAAATCAGTTGGGGTGAGCCAGACAATAGGACCCACCCTGTGGGTTTGCATACCAGTGAGAATAAGTCGACCCAAATCGACAAACTTCAACGGCTTATCTTTTATCAAAATATAGTCTAGAAAATGTGGGTGTCCATGCAGACGGTTGGGAGATATGCATGGCTCAACATATGTATACCCAACCAGATGTGGTGATAATAATTTTTCCCACGACTGTTAATGCCTGCACTTATCTACAATAGAACTGGCCCAAGGGGTATCGAGTATAAAAATCTGTTCAAATGGACGTCACGTGATTACAAATCAAAAAAAGAAAAAAATGTACAAAGCGGTCCTTAGGGATACAAAGAGAAACGTTTGCTTCATCAAACCGAACTAAACAAAACATCGAGCTGCTTGTTTGTCTTATTTTCTAATTTGCGAAACATTTTGTGGAATAACAACGACAGATGTTGGAATATTTTTTCTTTTTTGAGCTTTGATTATGTCTCTTTGAGCACTCTTTATATCCTTAATTGATGTGACGGATGCTCTCTAAATAAATGTTTGTGCTCACTTGTGAGGTACAGGAAAATAATAGAAATGTCCAGAGATTGTGAAGCTGTTGATTAACGTTTTTAATTTTTTTTATATCAATTCAATCTATTCAAAATGCGGACAAAGTGCTTAATTTCTCTTAAATTTTGTGGTTAAATGATTTATGTATGAGCGATTAAAATATATTGTTAGCTAAGAGATTCACAATTTTTTTTAAAGACAGACGATTTGAAGATAAGCCTCTTATTGACCACAAAATGCTTATATAAATAATAAACAAGATATTTAGATTTCAAGTCATCGATTTCATAACTATTAGAATTAATAAACTATGAATTATTAAATTTTGCACTCAACTGGTAATCACTGTAAAACTGTATTAATTAATTATTCAACTTTTGTACGTCACGCAAATTATTTGTTATAATTAGTATGCCCAAACTCATTTAATTATTCAAAAATGGCAAAAGTATTCGCTGACATGCAAAAACGAGTACCACATAAAACCAACTCACCAAAAATTTCACCCGTTTGGCAACATCGACTTGGGAATATTTTGACTAATTTATGTTTGCACATTTCCGGCACTAAAATTGCTAAAGGACGATATTATATTGAAGGCTCAGCTGCCAACGTGTTAGCCACTAATCCTCTGGTGGTTGGGGAGCCATTAAAGTAACTTAACTACAACTTCGATATGGCTTGCGTCAAGTTGAGTTAATTATTTAAGTGGGAATTATTTTGGCCTAGCTTGTTGATGTTAAACATTTCAAATATGCCATTGGCCTTAATGGTTAATGAAATGCCATTTAGTTAAGCCAAATCAGCTGGTTTTGGTACGGGACAGGGTCATAAATTACTACAGATAAAGGCGGTAGGCGGCAGGCGACAGGCGTCCAGGCGTAGAAGCAAATATTAGCCCAAGCTGAGTTTATGGACTACTACATTTTGGGAAAGGCTCTGGAAAGCTTTATCTTTGCTTAAATTGCGGAAATATAATTGGCAGTCAATTGACAGTTACAAGTAAAAACATTCGCTGATTGTCATTTTTAGGAAGTAATTTTCTAACTTATTTACTAAAATGAAAAAAAAAAATTTTTTGTGACAGGTAAGAGTAGTTGAATTTAAAAAGAGCTGTTTTTTTTTCGTATGAATTTTAACCAACTTTTTTGATTAATTTTATTTATTTTATGCAGCTTTTTGTCTTATGACTCTATAGCGCATTTATAACTTAGAACCTTAACAATGAATTGGCGAACTGCCCTTGTAACTATAAGTATCAAACTTATCTATAACTTAAAATTTATGACTATTTACAATTACAATTTAAAGTTTTTAAAGGATTAAATCATTGCGAGAATCTAAAGGGTGCCGTCTTTTCAGCCTTCGCCTATTTGTATGTATTTGTGGCTAGGGATGTTGCAAGTTGGTTTGGATGATTAGTAAGCCTATCCCTGTATCTTGAGCTGTGTCGTCCGATTAGTTCAGCTATGGTAGGGATGTTGAGGTCATTATGCAAGAATTCGTTTCTAACAAACCATTCTGCTCCAGTCCATCTTCTCAGGGCCTTGTTTTGCATCGTTTGCAGTCGTTTTATATGGGTCCTCGCAGCAGTTCCCCAGAGCGGTATTGCGTATGTGAAGACTGGCGCTACAATAGCATTGTAAATTGTTCTTTTGCTACGAAGCGACAATTTGCTAGAACTTTTAAGCATCCAGTTTAAATTTTTTAATTTAAATTTACAGCTTTTGACTGTCTGAGTGATGTGTGGACCGTATGTCAGTCGTCTGTCAAATGTGAATCCCAGATATTTTACTTTGGTGGCTCTTGGTATCGGAGATCCCAGTGTGATCTCAGGGCAGTCCCCTCTTCTGGTGGCAAATGTGATGTGCACTGATTTTAGTGCATTAGTGGTTATACACCAGCGTTCCGTCCAGCTCTTGAACTCGTCTGAATATGCCTGTAGTAGTTCTGATGCTATAAGCTCAGATATGTTGCTATTAGCAATCCAGTGTTAGGTGAGGCCAGCGGCATGTCTGCCGTGTACAATGTATATAGTGTGGGGCCGAGAACACTTCCTTGAGGAACACCTACTCTTACGTGCCGAATCGTTGATATAGCTTGTCCATTTGCGACTTCAAAGCTTCTTCCTTTCAGGTAAGAAGCTAGCAGTTTGTAGCATTGTGGGAGAGCAGCTCTTATCTTGCTCAGGAGTCCCATATGCCAGACGCGATCAAAGGCCTGTTTGACATCTACAACAGTATTCCCTTTTTTCAAAAGAACCCAATATGTGATGGGCCACTATGTGTATTTGTTCCGGGGTTCCATGCTGACTCCTAAATCCAAATTGGTGGTCTGGTATTGACTCTCTTAGATCCAGCTGTCCAAGCACTCGTCGCAAAAGTATTCTTTCAAATACCTTGGATAGTACTGATAACAAGCTAATTGGTCTGTACGAGGCAATTTCTCCAGCGGGTTTGCCTGGCTTTGGAATCATCACAATCATAGCACGTTTCCAGCAGGCTGGGAAGTGTTGGATGCGAAGAATGGCATTGCACAGAACTACAAAATGTTCGATCGTGGATTCTGGCAGTGCTCTGAGGATTGTACCATCAATTTTGTCATGTCCCGGGGCTTTTTTAGCTTTTATATTTTTAATTAATTCCAGGAACTCATCCTCGGTGCATGCTCTGATCATGATGCTTCCTAAGCTTGGTGAGATCTCGTTTTCCTCAATTTCCTCGATGTTTAGCTATTCGGCTGTCAACAGTGGACTGAATTGTTCCTGGAGGTGATCTGCAAAAGCTTCAGCCTGTGCTTCATCTCCCATGAGCCATGCGCCAGATGAGCTGCGGATGGGATGTAGACACAAAGGTTGCCTCTTAAGTTTTCGTGTGAATCTCCAAAGTCTGAATTCAGCACAGGCTGGCAAGTCAGCTTGTATTAAGGCATCGCTGATGCGTTCATTTTGTAGATCCGCGAGAAGATATTTGAGTTGCCTAGAGGCCTCATTGAATAATCTTTTGGTACTTACCATGCGTGTTCGTAGCCAGCGACTCTCAGTCCACCGCTTATATGCCAGAAGATTTTCTGCCTGCGGAGTCAGTGAAATGTTATGACTGTATTGACAATGTGTTTGATGAGAGGGCGGTGCAGCAAGGCAAGAGCTGGTTTATTTATTTTTCGGTAACTTAAATTTTTTGATTAATTTTAATAATTTTTAACATACTGTGTTTCTACAAATAGTTGCAAGCAATTCATTTCTGTCTTTGATCTTTCTTCACGTGTTCTAAAAATGTTTGAGGTACATACTTATTATAAATACTCCATAGAGTGTAATAATGTTAAAGCGCGATGTACTACTTAAGCTTAAAATTGACATTGACAATTTATGCTTTTAGCAATTTTCCGGAAAACAAAGTAAGCTAATTTCATGAATAATATAGATGGCCATTTAAGACTGGAGATTTTCGCAGCCATTAGTTTAATTAGCCCAGCGATAGGTTAAGTTTCATGTCTTGGCCGATTAGCTCGAGGAACTGGGCTAAGTACATTTGAAAACAACAAGACTTGTAATAACAGAAGACAAGGCTATCATCAGGGTCGTTAAGTTGTTCATTACCATCATCGTGTTGTAGCATAAATTTACATTTTATAGAAATATAAATATACCAAGACAAACAATATTTTACAAAATATGACGCAACTAAGTAATGCAGCTGATTTCTGTGTGGGGTAAAAATATTTCTGCAAACTTTTAACTTTTACTATTAACATAAAATAAGACAAGTTTGCAGGACTTTAAAATACTGCGCTAATTAACATTAAAGCTGTGTACAACTTACTAAAAGAAGCTGTAAAATTGTAGCAAACTTCTAAAAGAATTTGAATTGAAAATTTGCAAAAACGTTGATATTTGATTTTGTGGCTTGAAAATCGGCGAAGGTATAAGCAGATTGGATTTTACAAAATACTTAATTATTTCTTATCATTCATTATCATTAGTTTTAAAAAATCATTATAGGCAAATTTTTGCTTGTCCAAGGGTCCCTTCCCAACCCCACTTTGTCTAAAATACCCACTAAGAACTAAATATTTATTAGTAAAACCGCAATAGTATTCCCATTGAATATTTTTACATATTTCAATCAGATTATGAGTGTAGTGAAAATTTAGGAAAGTCTAATTAATCCAGATTGTAATCGGCTCACTTGCTTTTCATCAGCATCATTCCTCAAATGCTTTTACTTTTTTTACTGATTTCAACTAATGAGTACTTCGACTTTGACGAATATAAGCGTATGCCCAAGTCATTAACTTAGCCATATACTATAAGAGTCTCTAGTTGCATAGTTGCATTAAGTATACGCATAAAAATAGCAAAAAATCTTAGAGCTTAATCTCTTTTAGTTTTACTTTTTGTAACGTTTTTATGGAAAATGCAGCTTTGGTTGTTTTTCTTTAGAGATAATAACATGAAAAGCTCATGCAAACATTTCATTAGACCACACGTCCATAACTCAACTCAGACAAGTACATAAGGCACAGGATTTCACCAAGCAAGAAGAATTTCACTGTTGGACATCATAATCAAGTGGGGAGGCACTCATGTTATTACGCTAATGAGCCTCATTAGATGCAACCATCAGTTGCAGTTGAAACTTAGCAACAGCAGCAGCGGAATATTCTTTGGAAACAGTTGCGTAGCTAAGGGGTGTGCAAGACGATTTTAATCCCAAATATTTTCAAAAAGATTATTAAGCAGATGAATTAATATTAAACCTTCAGGATGTGTACACGTTGTAGTTATTAAAAAAAAATGGCGTACATAAAGTCGGGCGCGGACGACTTTGGGATACCCTGTACCACTAGCTTGCAATAAAATCCGGTTCCTTCATAAAAAACCAAAAACAGAAGAATTTTTAAGCAAACATTTTTTTTGACTGACCATCCCTATGGGAGCAATATGATATAATCAACCGATTTCGATCATTTCTGACACAGTTCCTTAAAAAGGATCTGAGTGCCGAATTTAGTTCAAATATCTTCACAAACAAACGAAACATAAAAATTTTGTTCAAAAAACCGATTTTTTGAAAGATCCGCGCTATGGGAGCTATATGATATATATAGTCAGCCGATTTTATTCAAATTTGGTACAATGCTTGGGTACTCTAAAAAATTTCTGAATACCAAATCAGGTTACGATATTTTTATTAAAAATTGAAATATAGCGAATTTTGTATAAAAAAAGTTATTTTTCCGATCGTTCCTATGAGAACTGTATTAATAGTCAATAATTAATTAATTATTAATTTTGACACAGTGCTTCAATACCTTAAAAAAGATCTAAATGCCGAATTTAGTTAAAATATCCTTACAACCAAACGACGACTCCTTCTATATGTTACTTACATTTTCGGCTTGCATAAACTTAATATACCCTTTGTATCATACGGTACAGGGTATAAAAATCGAATAAACAAGCAAAAATTTAAAGTTAAAATATTTCATTATAATTGTATAGTTATTATTATTATTGTTGCAATAAAAATAAAATCAATTACCTTAAAAAACATGGTTTTTGTTTTAAAGAAATTATTTTTTTTTCAGTTGCTGGGCTCTAAAAACAGCAAATAGTTTGAGTCGAGGCGTCTCTGGACAGAAACAATTTGTTGTTGAAAATCTATTAAACAGCCTTAAACCGTTACCCAAATTCAAATTTTTGATTTACTGAAAATTTCGAAAAAAAAATCAATCGATTTTAGCTCTAAAAAAATGTCGAATATTCTGGATGCAGGATCTGCGTATAGATACAATTTGTTGTTCAAAAACTACTAAACAGCCTAAAACCGTTACAAAAATTAAAATATTTGAGCTTACTGAGAATTTGGCAAAAACAAAAAATTTTGCTTCGAATTTCGCTAATTTTTGACTCTGAACGGAATTAAGGGAACAGAAATCATAAGCAAGCGGCTGCATAAAATTTTTTCTAAAAACTTTCACTAAAAGATGCCACACTTTTTTAGCAAAAAATCATGAAATGTAAAATTTTTGTAGCATACTTTTAGTTACTAATTTAAAGTGGCTTTCTGCATTTTCTGCATTTCTGTTCGCCAGGTAGTTCAGCTGGCTTCGAGACAATTTTGTATGGAAAAATTTCAAACAAAAACTTTTTAGGTGTTTTCAGATAAGATAAATTTCGTTGAAGTTTCCATGTTTATTTACGAAATTCCATTTTTTTATTTCTTTATTTTAAATTCTGTTTTATATTTTCCAGCAATTTATATATTTTTTTTAATTCAAAAGTTCTTCTCGGCTGTTACTTTTTTAAAGGCAAAAAAGTAAGAATGCAGGTTTTTTTTATTATTTAAATAGAAAAGTTTATTCAACGAAAATTATATGCAAAATATTAAAATGGTACATACATTTTTTTAAATTTAATTTTGACAACATTTTTAAAACTGCTAATGTTTTTATCATTTTCAGGTTCTTATTTTAAAATCGCTAGTCCAAGCTTTTGAGCTGGAGATATTTAGTTGGGCAGTCAGAAAACATTATTACCGAGAAAATATGGATATGGCTGTGGAACCGACAAAGGAACTTGGAAAGCAAAAAAAAAAAGACGCTAAGTGTGGATTAAATTTACCTGGTTCTCTGGACAACAGCAATATCTCTTCATAGGCAGCCACAAAGCAGTAACATTATGAGTTTCTACCATTCTATTATACTTTAACCTATTATTTCGCATCTAAGTCAGCAAAGAGGCCTAATCCGGATAAGCAGCGGAATAATACATTCTTTCAACTCAATTTAATTTAATTAATTTCCAAAACAGAAATTTTTTCCCGTCCCCTGGCTTCTAAAATATGTATCAAATAAAAAAAACTTCCCAAATGCATACATAATAAATTATTTTAATTTCCAAAGCAGAATAATCAAATTTTCGTCTCCTGGTTCGTAAAAAATTTATCAAATAATAAAAATTTTCTAGTAGCTAATGCTCGTTAAATTAATATTAAGTTTAGTATTAACTACTTGATTAAATTTGTTAAAATAAAAAAATAAAATATAAATCTAAAGCTATTAAATTATTGCATCTAACTAGATATGTAATTTTTAATGGCTATCTTTAAGCAAATCACATTTATAAAAAGCTAAGCAAATTGTTAAAAATAAACAATCAAAAATAAATAAATAAGAATGGCTCCTTTATTTTTAATTCCTAGTTTAAAGCAAAAAACATATTATGAAAATTAGGCAAATCGTTAGTTGAAACTAAATTTATGAAATAATAAAAATAAACAAACTAATAGTATAAATTTAAATGTTTTATTATAACTTTTATTATTATTATTAAAAATCTAAATTTATAAATTTTTTACATTTAACTCTGTAATTTTTAATGGTAGCTTTAAGCAAAACACATATTATTAAAATAAAGCCAATTATAAAACTAACTAAATTTGTCATTAATAAAATTAAACAAACTAAATAACAATATATTGCTATAATTTTAAAACAATTACTAAAAATCTAAATTGATAAAATTTGTACATCTAACTTTGTTATTTATAATGCCTAGTTATAAGCAAAAAACATATTAAAAAAATAAAGCAAATTGTATACTAATTAATTTATCAAATACTAAAAATAACCAAGCTAAAATTGTAAATTACAATATTTTATTATAATTTTAAATTTATTATCAATCTTTTTTGAAATAAAAATAAACTGAAATAACCTAAAAACATCTGTTTTTTGTTAAAAAAAGGAATTTTTTTTTTCAGTTGCTCTGCTCTTAAATTTACCAAAAATTCTGCCTGGACGAATCTATGGAAAGAATCATTTTGTTGTTGAAAATCGACAGAACAACCGTTACCGAAATTCAAATATTTCAATTTACTGAACGCGGCAAAAACAAAAAATTTTGCTTCGAATTTCCCTAAATTTTGACTTTGAACAGATTTCAGCTACCAGGCGACCAGAAATCATAAGCAGGCGGCTGCATAAAATTTTTTCTAAATCTGTCACTAAAAGTATGCTACACTTTTGTAACAAAAAAATTTAAAATGCCAAATTTATGTAGCATCTTTTTATTCGGAAATTTTGTAGCATACTTTTAGTTGCTAATTTAAAGTTGCTTTCTGCATTTTCTGCATTTCTGTTCGCCTGGTAGTTCAGCTGGCTTCGAGACAATTTTGTATGGACAAATTTTAAACAAAAATTTTTTTTAGGTGTTTTCAGATAAGATTAATTTCGTTGAAGTTTCCATGTTTATTTACGAAATTCCTTCTGTTTTTCTTTATATTTAATTCTGATTTATATTTTTCCGGCAATTTATATATTTTTTTAATTCAAAAGATCTTCTCGGCTATTACTTTTTTAAAGGAAAAAAATAAAGAATGCAGGGTTTTTTTATTATATAATAGAAAAGTTTATTCAACGAAAATTAAATATAAAATCTTAACTTAGAATGGTACATAAAGATATTAGTAAATTATGTAATATAATAAATACTAAATACAAAAATGTTTTTTATAATATTTAAGCACTTTTATTAATTATAAGCTGTTACAATAGTTTAAAAATTTTATACAAAAATAAAATATATTAGACAATTAAGTAATATAATAAATACTAAGTATTAAAATATTATTTTTAATATTTTAGGAATATTATTGACTAGAAACTGTTACATTAGTTTAAAAATTATAAACAAAAATAAAATACATCGGTATGTAAATATATTAGTCAATTATGTAACATAATAAATATTTAATCAAAAAATATTAATTCTAATATTTTAGGAATATTATTTACTAGAAGCTATTACAATAGTTTAAAAAATTAGGTATATACAAAAATAAAATATTTAGTTATGCATTTTATTGCAAAATGTTGGAACATTCAGGTAAATGGTGACAAATTTTCCATCATATTATATTGCTTAAGGAGAGAACCTAGTCGTCATCTTTATCTTGAAGATAGTTATTATTGATCCCCTACTCGACATCCAACAGGACTCTGCTGAAGTCATTATACTCACAACAAGGTGTAGAGCGAAGCTTGCCAAAAAAGGAGTGGCTACCATGCATAAGTTTTATGCTATCCTTAGATAATAAGGGATCCTCTCTAAGAGCTTAATAACGGCCATCAAAATCTAGGGAACCGCAGCCAAAGCCAACTTTAGAAGACTTAAAATTCCATTCCTCCAGAAGTATCTCGGAATTCGTTTTGTTGATGACATAACAGATGAACTAAGCGGCCGTCAGAAGGATCAATTAGGATTCCTCCGTAATTCTCTTGCCTGCGTCCTGGCTTGGGTAAAGTTCAACAAGACTACTGACTACTTTACCTATGTGACCTCAGACATCGTCAGTTAATCGAAATCGCTGGAGTACTTCCATAACCTTTATTTATTTTTGGAAATCTTTTTACATAATCAAAAAAATTTATGAATCATGTAAATCTTGCAGGAATTACATTATACAATTAGTCTAAAAATATTAAGTTATTGTATCCGCCTTTTTAGGTTGAGCCTCATCGCTGAAGATGATTTTTCTATGAAAATCCGGATCATTTTCAAGTTGTTGCTCAGCCCAATTCACGAACATACGACGCTTCCGGAGGTCAAGCGGCTTCAGTTCTTGCGTCAATTATATCTTGTAAGGATGTAGGCCAAGATTTTTTCGCAAAATTCGCCACAACGACGTCACAGAGATGCCCAACGCTTGAGAACGACGTGTGAGAGACTGATTTGGGTTTTCCTCAATTGATGCGCTAACGCCAGTAATATTCTTGACACTACGGGCACTTTTTTGTCTCACTGGCCCGGGGACATTTTGTACTGTGCCTGTAGATTCAAATTTTTCCACTAGACGCTCAATTGTTGATTTGGCAGGACAATTATGACGACCATAAATTGGACGTAGCGCTCTTAAAGTTGAAGCCACTGACTCCGAATTTCGGTAGTAAATTTTAATAATTTCGACTCGTTGTTGGATCGTATATCTTTCTATGATAAAATGGCAAACATTACTGAAGAGAAATGTCAAGAGAGCGGGAAAAAATATTGTGTCGTTTGCTATCCGTATTGGGCTACTTTTGTAGCGTCCTTATAGAAAAACCCGATATTTCTTGCTAATATTCAAACTATTGTTTAATATTTTGTGAGAAAAAGTTAGAAACTGCTTATTGGGGTGGAAAGTAAAAAGAAATTATTGTATTGCGCTCAATAACAGAATTTGCGGTGTCAAGAGCGATTTTTGCATTATTGAGTAGCAAATTCTTATTTCGCTAGAACAACAAATGCGCTTAAGTTAAACTTGCTACGTTGAAAATTTAGGAGTAAACCGTAAAATTCTATAGGATGGAAGTGTACTGCATACACATTCAAAATCTATCAGATCACGTATTTTGTTTCGAAGATATTTCATATCCTATACCATCTACGTCCATGCTTGCGTTCTTACAGTGCTACCAAAAAATAAGCTGCCAAGTGGCACGTGCACTTTGTTAACGTTTATAGTACCAAATGCGGCCTCAATTACCAAAATGATACTACGAAATCAAAGTCAAAAATAGCTGCGTCAAGTTAACGCTCTTCAATTTATTGCTGAATTGTCTGCAATATTGCAAAAGTTGGCAAAATGACTAAGCATCCGCTTTGTACATGGTTAAAGTGTATGAAACTATTTGTGTACTTGTATGCCTGCGAGCTGGCCTCAGGGTTGCCAGACCACAGAAACGTGCAGGATATTAGCTACTCTCAGTGCATGTCTGCAGGGCATGCTAAGCACGTCAGTGCAGTTCAGCCAGCTGAAGCTCGTGAACAGACCTAGGGATAGATGACTATGAAATGAGGCTCATGTATTTGAAAGCGCGGCAAAAAGCAACAGGACCAATCATATACACTTGCAGAAAAAAAGTTTCTTACAACAAAAGCAACTCTCTTTAATTGTTTCAAACAAATAAAATTACTTTGTACATACAATTAATAGCTAAAATTAAGATGTTACTGCCTGCTTCGTACTTTGGAATATTGCAATCTTACCTTGAGGACAGAAGATTTCAAGTCAGCATCAAAAACACTGCCAGGCTGATGAGAGCTGGAGTACCTCAAGGAAGTGTACTTGCGCCGCTTCTTTACAATTTGTGCACTTCTGACATCCCTTGTCCTACGGAGTTACTACAGGCTGTTGTGAAGGACAAAATGCTAATCGCTTCATACGCTGACGACCTGGCAATATTTACTCATCATTCTGTGAGTATGAAGTAGCTGACGGGATACAAGAGTATATCCACCTGCTTGAGAGCTGGACTCGCAGGTGGAATATTACCTTAAATCCGAGCAAATGTCAGTCGGTTTTATACACATTAAAGAGGAAGACTCCACCCGCTATATGGCTAGATAACCAGTCCCTTAACATTCAAAGTGAGGCGAAATATCTTGGAGTGATACTCGACAAGCGGCTGACATTTCGATCGCATATAAACCAAACGATTAAAAGTTGTCGCTTTAAAATGAGTAAAATGAATTGGCCTCTGAATACAAAAAGTCCTCTTCCGCTACGATGCAAAAGAGCACTTTACAGCGCAATTGTGGCACCCACTTGGAGATACTCTATCCAGATTTTGGGTATAGCGGCTCGCTCGTTTTCATTCAGCTTGAACTTTCAGTTTACTCATGTGAACCAAATAAACGAAGAAGATTATTGGATTAATTTTTCTAGAAAGAAACATCTATACCAAAACTCAAAACTTTAAGCTTTTTTTCTAAAGATAATTATCTTATTTCTGATTACGATATTTTTCGCTCAGTGCAGAACGTTTGCTGTTACAAACGTATGTTCGTTCATATATATGTGTGGGCGTAACTGTTGGGCTGTAGGACTGCTTTGAGCCATGTCAGCGACAGGACCAGCTGCTCCTTGCTAATTGTGGTAAAATCTATTATGCAAAGGACAAAAACATTGGAACAGCCCATCATTTGGGCGGGTTTGTGAATGCAATTGAAATTCGCTACTATTAGTTCCATACCAACTATCACAAGTTGTCATGGCATTGTTTTTGTCATATGATGCTGCCAAGTTCTTGTGGTAGTGTGCAAAACATAAGAAAATGGGTGCTGCCAACTCTTTTGTGCAAATTTGCAGGATAAAGTTTCTCAATCAATTTCATGTGAAAAGTTTTGTGAGCTTTTGTGCAGTCTTGATTGTCACACATTGCGTATGCTTAATAAACGACCACAACTTTAGCCACATCGGTATAATTATAATCTAGTCATAAATATTTTGGCTCTAATTAAATGCTCAATAAGCCAAGAACTAAATAAAAAGTTTAGTTTACGGCATGCAGGCTTAAATACAGCTTAAACATGGTCAGCAAAAAAATTAAAATAAGTCTAAGCAAATCTACTTGGCCTTTTTTTTTATTTTTTGCACGAAACACATTTCTATAATGGCTAATAGCAATGCCTAGGTAAGTACCAGAGCCTGCCAAAATGTGTTAATGAAAATGTCCAAGCAGCTGCCAGTCCCTTGGACTATGGACTATGGCTTTTATACGTTACAAATTGTACTTACAGCCTAGTTCTTTAGTCTACTTGGTTTTGGCTAGCTGGTAGACAGCTGTATTTTATTGCACTGCCAACCGTTTTTATTATTCATAAGCTCATTGGATTGTTTGGGCGCCTTTGAATCCTTGAAGTCTTGAACAAGGCACAGAGTGCCATTTGCTCTCAGCGCTGGGGAGGATTTCTGTAACACTCTGTTTCAATACATATTTAATTGAGCTGAGAAAATTAACGTCTGTGGCATTACAAAAATCCTAAGAACAAATAAAGTTAAAGCAATTGTAAGCGCATTAATTAGAAATAAAATATATATGAAATATGTCTGAATGTTGACTTGTGAATTTTCAATTGTTTTTGGAGTAGACTTTTTTTTGTAGACTTAAAACAATTAAGAATTCGAACCAATCTCGTAAAGTAAAAACATATTCAAAGTTGTCGCTGTATGGAAAATAAAGTTAATAAAACCTGGAGTTGTTTATACTATATAATTTTTAATTCAAAACAATAATAAAAGTACATTTAAGAAAAATTCTTTCTTAAATTATACAGAATTTAATTTATTTTACTGCAGCAGCATATTAATAAGCACTTTACTTTAATGCAAATCCTTTAGGGATTTTATAAGCGCAAAGTCGCAAAAGGAAAAATATAAAAAGCAAATAATTACGCAGAAGTCTTTGAAACCAATTAAAGGTGGAGTGGTTCATTAGTCTTGTGTGCATTTAATACCCTTTGCCGTAAGCTCTTGGGTATATATTTAGTTTGTGACTTTAAAATGCATTTAATATTTTTTTTTTAACAGAAATAATTTTAAGGCGAAATATCTTTGACAATTTCAAAGTAAGAGCTTTAGTTTGCCAGTGGAACGTATAGAGGTACATGTCAGGAAAGTGACGATAATTCGGCTAAGAGAGATGCAAATGGGCTATGGTACCAGCGAAATGGATTTACATGCCAGAACAACGATTAAAATTGGTTGACTAGATCTTGAGATTTGACTCTGTTGGACTATTTTTTTTGCGACAGCAACAATTCGCGAGCTGCAGTACAACAGTGCTACCGAAATTGCAACCATTGGATCCGATTTTCTGAGAAGAGTCGTCGCAAGCCACGACGATCGTATACGGGGCCTGATCCTGTATATCTACCTAAGACTCAGCAAGCTTGGAACAACTGTCATTTTACTATAACTTGACGTAAAATCTGTAATGGTTAGTATTATAAGTATATTTGAAGAGTAAACATATATTTTCAATAAATAAATTAAGTAAATTTTGAGATATGCCTGTAGAAACTCGGGGTAGGGCTCGTGCTCGACAACGTGAGGATTACAATAACGCTTGTACTTCTGAGCATAGTCAGAACTTCCAGGATGCTACCCCTCAAGCTCCAGACGTCACAGCTGGCGAGCAAGAATCTTTAGGCGTAGCGGAACTTGATCATGGAGAAATTAATGAATTACCTGGATTGGAATATGCTGCTGGCAACCCGAGCTCCACAACATCCCTAGCCGAGCTTAACACTTTAAACGAAGCAGCTTCAGTTGAAAATGCTGATGGAAATGTTGAGAATGAGAATGTGACTAATAACATAGGACGCCATTACAGTTTCAAGTATATGGGAATAATAGACAGTCAGGTACTACGCCGGGCTACAAAGCGATTGCAGAATGAATTAAAAAAGTTTGCATCGGAACCACTTGAAAATTGCACAGCTGAACTTGATGATTTCAATCTATTTAACTGGAACGCCTCATTTCCGGGTCCGGGTGGCACACCGTACGAAAGCGGCGTTTTCCATATAAAAATAGAGTTTCCTTTGGATTATCCAACACAGCCACCACTAATCGATTTTGAAACTAAAATATTTCATTGCAACATTTCTCCAGATGGTAGTGTCTGCATGGATATTTTGAGTGATAAATGGTCACCTATTTTGACTGTTCCCAAAATACTCCTATCACTGCAAGTATTACTCTCAAGCCCGAACCCGGATGACCCCATGAATTTCACCGCTGCTATTTGCTTTAGAAATAATCGCAGCCATCATGATGACGTTGCACGCAAATGGACTCAAGAATATGCCATGCTCAAGAAACCCGAATAGTCAGATAAATACAACACCTGGAAGCAGTATTTGCAGTTGGACAGACAACACCAGAAGCACACACGCACAGTTCTTACTCTGCTTTACTGCTATTGGATACCTCTAAGAAACATATTCCTCAAAGCTCCACTGCCATCTCTACTCTACCTTTATTATTTTTGGCCTATGTTTAATAATGTTTACACCGTCGTTACGGAATTATATTTTATTTTAATTAAGATAGAAAAGATAAATGTTTCTTACCTAGACTCAATAAATCTAAAAAATTAATAGAGGTATTCACGCTTAGTG
Source organism: Chymomyza amoena (assembly GCA_037043745.1). NCBI lineage: Eukaryota > Metazoa > Arthropoda > Insecta > Diptera > Drosophilidae > Chymomyza > Chymomyza amoena. Next base: position 20,428 of record JBAMAX010003273.1, read on the forward strand.
TTGAGTTATGGAGTTGAGGAAAAAGTCATCAGGCCAAAGCGTGAATCCCTCCTGTTGAGTTGTTGAGTTGAGTTGTTGAGTTTTCTTCTTCTTTCCAGAGTTTGTTTACATTTGTAAGTTGGTACAAATTGAATTAAAATTCAAAAACTATAGCTATATATACTATAGTAGCTATGTATTTCATCGATTTTATCATTTTATTGTTGCGAAAATCAATAAATTGTAAAAAAGCGAAATTTGAGTTTGTGCTTCCTCTTCCTGTGTTTCTTTACGATTGCAAATTGGTATAAATGCATGAAAATTCAAAAACTTCAATTTAAGTAAAAATCGTGGAGGGAGTCAGAAATAAATTAAACTACTTTATGTATTTACATGTATGGCGAATGTAATTTTTGGGTTAGAGAAGAAGAACTTACGGCATTTACTATAGTGTAAAGAAACGGAGCTGAAATTGGAATAGTAACATGTGACCATATAGTCATAGCACATACCGATACCCGTTGAATCCTTTCCATCGAGTCAAAATTATATCCTGCGAGGATTCTTTAGAAAAAGTTTTTGAAATGGATTTGTTACCAGAAATTCAAGTAGATGTTGTCCTTTTGACAACTATTTGGTACAAATTTTTCCAATGCCTCGAAATCACAAACAAAATTCTACAAAATCCAAAATAAACGATGGAACAAGCAGCTCGCAGTGTTGATCAACTTTTAACTGACATACGTCGCTTGAGAGTTTCTTGGACAGCAATTTTGACAGAAGCTCAACTTGTTGCAACAAATTTAAAGATATCACCTGAGCTCAGAGAAAGTCAAAAGCGTATTCGAAAGAAAAAACGATTTCATGATAAAGAAACAGACACAGAGCATGCATTTGAGAGCCCTGAGGAACGCTCAAATCCTCTTCCCACGTGTAGATCTCTTGTTGAATGAGCTCGGCGAGCCGAATTCTAGGATATCTGAATTGTCGAAGCTCTTCACATCTATCATTGAGCGACAGGGTAGTGTGAGTGATCTCGAATACGCTGCTCATGAATATGA
>JBAMAX010003275.1:0-11595 GCA_037043745.1 Chymomyza amoena
ATGTTAATAGAAGGTCATAAGCAATTCCCGTTGAATTTATATACATAAATTATGTCCACCGCCGGAAAAAGGACTCGCATAATAATTGACACTCCACCAAATGCTTAGCAATCCAAATAATCAAATGGTAATAAAATGTATATATGTATAAGGCTTTATGCAAAAGAAATAAGTAATAAGGAATTGTGTAAAAGTTAATTTTCATCATAAAATAAATACATGATTTTTATACTCTATAAATATAAAAAAAAAATGGGATACAGTCAAGTCGGTGCCATACAGCGGTTTACCCTGTACTATGTGTTAGTGCTGGAATTAACGTAGATGTTATATCGATGCCATCGACTTTTTTATTTTTTCCAAACATTGATATTTTTGTTTCGATTATCGAAAAATACATCTGTATTTCTGCAACGTCAACAGAAAGCGAGCGCATGTTTAGCAAGGCGATTGCCAAAGAGCGATAAAATCTAAAAACGTTGATAATAATGAATAATGAATGGATCTAGAATTTCAAAGTTTTTAAATTAAGAGACTGCAATTATGGCTGGAACAGAAATTTTTTTGTTATAACTCACAGGCTCACAAAAAAGTGCGGTAAACTGTACATGTGACAGAGGAACTCCTTGTGGACTTTGGGCAGCTGAATCCGAACTCCAAAAAAACACCATTCCAATGGTTCTTATATAATATCCAAATTACCATGCTTTATGGGATTTTTTGGTGGCACAAGGAAAACAAAAATATTGGTAATCGCCTGGATTACTTCTATAAGTACTTAAAAACTCCGGTCCGAAATTTCTCAAAAGCTTGCTGAAATTTAGAAAGAGGAATACATACTGAAAGAATGAACAACTGGTGTTATCATTCCCAATCGGAATGCGAATTCAACAGAGCGATCTTTCTTTTAAATTCGGCATACCAACAATAATATAGTTTGGTATCATAAAAATATCACAGCAAACCTTATAGGCCCGCAATATCAATGCGGATTTTCAAGAAACACATCAACTATGGAGCTTATTTTTACAATACGGCAAATGCCTATTGCATGTTCATTGACATTAGGGACGCTTGTGGCAAGATCATACGGGAGAAGCCGGTGATTGCCCTAACTGAACTCGGCAGACCGATTAAGTTAATCAAAGTTAATAAAGTTAAAATTCAAGGTGAACTATCAAGAGAACTCTCAGCACATAAAGGGCTAAGGCAGTCTCACGCCTTGTCCCACACGTATAGCTCGTATGGAACAAAAGGAACATTTTTCAACCAATTCTCGTAGACATTGGCTTTTACAAACCATAAACGTGATCTGTTTGTGATGATTTACGATTGAGTGAGTGAGCTTCATCTGTTCGGAAATATGCGCAACATCTTGTCTACACTAGTCGACAAATTTCACACTTTTTTTCCCCCAGAGATGAGACTTATATTTTATGTTAGGGCAATGTTTCAGCATTCAAAGTCCTTTTTTTTATTATCCTCTTATAGCTCGTTTTTTTCTAGGACTATTTTAGTGAAAAAGAACCTTTTCAAAAAACGGTTGCAGATATGATGTCATAAAATCTGCACTAATTTCAATTTTTTCAACATTTTTTTCTTAAAAGAAGAATAGAGTACCTTTCCATAATGCCCCCAATCATAAAAATCGTTAACCTGAAGAAAAAACACAGCCGAAAATGTGTGGCCGAAAGCCTAAAAACTCAACATTTTGGTAACTTTTTCTACAAATATCGCCATTTCTTTCAGAAAAAGTCTGAGACACTTATAAAGTTAGCTATTTTATGTCGTTTTTTGAAAAAGATCCTTTTTCACTTAAATAGTCCTAGAAAAAACGTGGTATAAGAGGATAATAAAAAAATGGCGTACGTAAAGTCGGGCGCGGACGACTTTAGGATACCCTGATACCTGGGAGCTATATGATATAGTCAACCGATTTTGTTCAAATTTGGCACATTGCTTAAGTGGTCTAAACAATTTCCAAACGCCAAATCTGATTACGATATCTTTATTAACAATCGAAATATAGCTCCTATGGGAGCTATATGATATAGTCAACCGATTTCGATCAAATTTGGTACAGTGATAAAGAACTTTCGATTACCAAATTTGGTTACGATACCTTCATAAACAAACGAATTATTCATCTAAAGCGCTTTTTTTTTATCGAGGTCGTCTCAAACACCCCCATGGGAGGTATATAATTTATCCCCTATATCAAAAAAATAAAATAAACTTGCCTCCTATGGAATAATATGGGATCTAATGTGAAAGTTTGGTAACTCTAGCTCTTACCATCTCTGAGATCTAGGCGTTTACACGGACGGACGGACAGACGGACAGACGGACATCGGTATATCGACTTCTCTATTCACCCTGATCATATTTTAGGTAACTTTGGGGTGTCTCCGACGTCTCCTTCTATATGTTACAAACATTTTCAGCTTGCACAAACTTAATATACCCTTGGTACCATACGGTACAGGGTATAAAAAACGGATTTTGAATGCTGAAACATCGCCCTAACATAAAATGTAAGTCTCATCTCTGGAGATTTTTCATCGTCGACTAGTGCTATCTTACATGCATTTTTGGACAAACCTGAATCATGAAATGCATAGATTCATCATAAATATAAATTATATTACAATGGTTTTTTTTCTTGATAACTCCTACTCCTTGAGCTATTGTATTGATATATAATAAGCTTTAAAACAGTTGATTCTATAATCATTAGGACAAGGCGCAATTTAAATCTAAACAAATTATTTGTTCCTGAATCGAATAGAGATCCAAATATGAATATCGTTCTACATATGTACAATATCAGTATATACTAGATACTAAATTGGATTAGTTACAAACATTAATTAATTTCCAATAGTATTTCAAAAATAAGACAGCATATAATTTAAAATTATTTCAACAGAAATCTACAATATATAAAATTTTGCCCACATTAGATATATGTATTTATAAGTTTAATAAATTTAAATCTTTAATCAATAATGTTTATATCCATTTAAAAAACAGAATTTTGTATTAAAAATGGTGCCTATTGGTATGATATAGTCCACCGACTTCTTAATTTGGCTACGATATTTTCATAAACAAACGATTCACAACGAACTTTGGACTAAAAACTATTTTTATACCCTGTACCGTATGGTACTAAGGGTATATTAAGTTTGTGCAAGCCGAAAATGTATGTAACATATAGAAGGAGACGTCGGAGACACCCCAAAGTTACCTAAACTATGATCAGGGTGAATAGAGAAGTCGATATACCCATGTCCGTCTGTCCGTCTGTCCGTCTGTCCGTCTGTCCGTCTGTCCGTCTGTCCGTCTGTCCGTCTGTCCGTCCGTGTGAACGCCTAGATCTCAGAGATGGTAAGAGCTAGAGTTACCAAACTTTCACAGTAGATCCCATATTATTTGATAGGAGGCAAGTTTATTTTATTTTTTTGATATAGGGGATAAATTATATACCTCCCATGGGGGTGTTTGAGACGACCTCGACAAAAAAAAAGCGTTTTAGATGAATAATTCGTTTGTTTATGAAGATATCGTAACGAAATTTGGTATTCAAAAGTTTTTTATAGTTCCGAATCACTGTACCAAATTTGATCGAAATCGGTTGACTATATATTATAGCTCCCATAGGACCGATCGGCCAAAATAACTTTTTTAACGAAAAATTCGCTATATTTCGTTTTTTAATAAAGATTTCGTAACCAGATTTGGCGTTTGGAAATTTTTTAGACCACTTAAGCAATGTGCCAAATTTGAACAAAATCGGTTGACTATATCATATAGCTCCCATAGGTCCGATCTTCCAAAAAATCGATTTTTTAACAAAATTTTTTGTGTTTCGTTTGTTTGTTAAGATATTGGGACCAAATTTGACATTCGTGAGTATTTTATAGTTCCTAAGCACTGTACCAAATTTAATCCAAATCGTTTGACTAGATCATATAGCTCCCATAGGACCAATCGGTCCAAAAACACGTTTTTTATACAAAATTCGATGTGTTTTGTTTGTTTGTAAAGATATTTGAAATAAATTTGGCATTCATATCTTTTTTAAGGTATTTAAGCACTGTGTCAAATTTTATTGAAATCGGTTGACTATATCATATAGCTCCCATAGGAACTATCGGTCAAAAAAAAATTTTTGCTAAAAATTCTTCTGTTTTTGGTTTTTTGTGAAGAAATCGGACTTTATTACAAGCCAGTGGTACAGGGTATCCTAAAGTCGTCCGCGCCCGACTTTACGTCCGCCATTTTTTTAACTATGTTATGTATCAACCTATAACCTAATAATAAACTTGCATCCTAAGAATCAATAAGGGATTTAATCATAAAGTTTGGTCGCTCTAGCTCTTACCATCTCCGAGATCTAGGCGTTCATACGCACGTGGGTATGTGAAGGACATTTTTGTAGCTATAGGTTTCGACTTTTTTAGACATTTTAGTGAAACGGATATACGGAAATGTCTCAATTGTGCCCGAGTCGAAATTTATGGTATGACACTCTAACTTTTGCTCTTGTGTGTCATGGCATACAGGGGCGTAGTGAGGTGGTGGTGTGGGGGGTGTGACATCCCCCCAAACATCCATCAGTTGGCAAATCTCAGATATTTCACGCAATATTCGAGAAATAAATATTAAGAATCGGTTATTTATCGGTAATTTGTTGAATCGAGTCGGCATTTTGAGGCTCATAGCCCCCCACATTCAACGCTCTCTTCGCCACTGATGGCAAACTATACTATACTATAAATCTGTAATACCCTTGCCTTTTAAATTGGCTGTAAATTACATCTGCCAAAATAGTAACAAGCAGCCAGGATATTGTACGACCTAAAAATTATCCCCATACATTTATCTGTGCCGCAAAATACCATCTGCGTGCTCCCGCAAATCTTTGATTACCCGCACACGCACACTCACATAATTGTGTAAACGACTTTGTAGATTTACTTGGAAGCTGGCCCACATTTTAATTACCAAGAAAATGTAAATTTACCAACGACAAAAACAAACCTCACCAGATGCACAACAAATGGCGACAGGACAGGCCCCAACAAGACAAAAGCCATAAAAACTTGGATCCATACAAGTGTAAGGACGAGTATGAATGTTTGTGGAAAGTTTCGCTATGTGTGTAAGTCGTCTGTGCATTTATGATAACTTTAAAGGCGGCATGAATAAGAGCCAAAAGATATACATAATACACACAATACATAATGTACTGTGTTAATAAAAATTAAATTTAAAAGCATTTTAAACGATGCATGGTCATGATTACGCTAAGCAGCTTTAAAACCCCCCCACACACACACACATACTGACTGGGCATGTACTCTGTATGTACCATGTGTATATGTATATATATACTCGTATACATACTATATACACATATACTAAGCTTACAGTACATATCTGACTTTTTGGCTTTCAGCAGCTGTTGTAATTACGCTTTACATATGATCTATGTGTGTATCATATAATATATAATAATATACATATGTATGTTCAAGTATTTATTAACGTCTGAGTTGAGCGAGTTCCAGCTGACATATAGCAGACTTTTACGGCTCATTAGAGTTTTTGACGGCTTTAAATGCTGTGCAGTAGAAAATTCATTTCCATAATTTAAGCCTAAAAGGGCAACATTTTACTGTAAAATTTAATTCGACCATTACGACCATTCCTGGGCTTGTTTTTCAATCGATCTTCGTTTTTAAAACGAGTTATGCCTTTTGTATCCTTGACCGGAGTCTTGGCAAAATTTTTCCAATTTCGGAATACGAATTTCCATATTTTGCGTGTAAATTCAATATTATTTTACGTTCTTCAATTGAAAGCTCCTTTACGCGTCATGTTTGCAGTTAATAAGGCAAATTTTGGCAGTAAAGCAAAGCATAAACAAAAAAGTCCCGTTACAAAAAACCAAAACAAACCAGTTGCAACAACGTAAATTCGGTATTCCGTCTAAGTGTACTAAGACTTTTGTAGCGTTGAATTAATGCCATTTTTTAGTTTTTTTTTCAGAATTTAAGGAAATTTGTTAAGGAATTGTTGTTTTTATTTTTGATAATTGTTTAAAAATATATATTTAAGAAAACCTCATCATTAGTTTTTGGAAAATTTAAACAATATGGGAGGAATTCGCATTTAAGTGTAAAATCGCCTGCTGTACTATGACTTTAGTGGCACACTGTATATTGGTTTGTTTTTGTAGATTTTAAAAGATTTTTAGCTGAGTTTTAATGAAGAAATGAAAACGGACGGATTCGTGTATAATGTAATACCTATAAAAGCCCAATTCAGTTTGCAGTTTTCTTCATTAATCTCAATTTAATATTTCTTGAAAATAATAACTTTATTAACACGTTTCATGTGTTTATATGATATACGTATTATTTTTAAGATGCATCGTAATGTTAAGATTTCAGAAGAAGTTTTTCAACAAGGACACCAAATTCAATTTTAAAAAAGTGAAATATTAAAGCAAAAGTTGTCCGATTGTCCTTTTTATTTTGTCTCTATCTAAACCATATGTATTCATTAGTAGTAGAAATGAATTTTATATTATAATAATGTTTGTAGCCTGATACCTGAAAGTACCATCCAATTTAGAATTTGTTTTTTGGTCTAAAAATACATGTAGCTTAATGATGAGTGGCTTAATCTTTATAGTTAGCAAAACTAATATGAGTCAAGGGCTTTTAACTTTACTTATACTATCTTCCCAACTAATACAATTTCTCTTCAATTACTTTTAGAGCACTTTGCATATCATATATTAAATATTACATAGTTTAGCCACATACAAACACAGGGGCAATACTTTTAGAGGACGAATGGAATTGGAATAGAAAATTTTCATATTTTAAAGATTTTGAAATATAATTAAGTTTTTCTAAAACTGCTATAACAGGTATTAAAAAGACAACAAAATTTAAAACAAAATTCATACATAAAAGCTTGAAAAGGTTTTACATGAAAAATAATCCCAAAAAAATAAAGCATCAATTTAAAATTTTAATCTATTATGAATTTCTTAAAAATGCATTTATCAAAAATACTAAAAAAAAAAGGCGTAATAACTTTCTTCATACATACTATATATTGCTTATCTTATTTTTTATTTTTTTATACAATATGCTAGGGATCAGTGTTTACATTTATTATGGCCAGTTGACCATTGTTGCGTCGCTAAACAGCAATATTCCGCAACGCGCCGACTGTTCCAATAATTCCTACTGGGTTGCTTGCCAGTAGCAATTCCAGTAACGGATCTTTTGCACTGTGTGTTTGTCTCGCTCGTATCTGTACGAAACGTGGCTTAAACCAGCCGCAGCTGACTGCAGTAGCTTCTGCAGTCAAGCATGTGACCGGCTCAAATCAGTTAGTGAGAGTACTTGATTGAGGGAGGTCAAGACAGCATCGTGTAAGTAGTAAAAAAATAATGTTTGATAAAATGAATTAAAATGAAATGTAATGAAATTAATGAAATAATAAGGATTTCAGTCCCCGTGTTCCCCGAATTCCCGATTGCCTGCGCACAACTTCAGTAAATAAGAAAAGGACTTGTCATATGTGGATCGCGAGACACCAACTCAACAACCATTTTTCTGATTGATTTGTAAAAGAAAGACCCATATGAATATTCAGTCATGCAGCTGCCCGTTCAAAAAGGGATGAAAGCACATGAACCACTAAATGATTTAATTCAATTACGAACAGCAACAACAACAAAAAATAGGGTGAACTTTACCGTCGGCTACGGACGACTTTGAGATACCCTGTGACATTACATTCAAAGGTCACTTTGTTGATTGATCAAGTCGATGAATGTAGCTTACGTTCCCATTACCACGAAGGCAACTTGAACTTCGGCTTATATTTATAATCCGATTAGAATTATAGTTGGTGTTAATTGAAATTGTTTTATTTAAGGTAAATACGCCAACGAGCTAAATATTTCAATTTTAATTTGTAGAATATATAGCGTTTTAAAGTAATTTTTTAGTGGAAAGAAACAAATTACAATTTTGTATGTCCAAATTTTCAATGTGGTTATACTAATTCTGCTACTTTCGAAGGTAAAGACCTAACCATTTAGGAACAAACGTTTGCGCAAACTTAATATACTCAAGATTCTTTGGTATAGGGTATAAAACTGCAGCTATGTAAAAGCAGCTTTAATGAAATTAAATAATTTAAACTAAAACCGTTTAAGTCATTAAAACAATTCGATAAAAACAAAAGTAATATAAACAACAAGAATTGAACTCCCGCTTTGAGAACCATAATGGGCGAAAATATAAAATAGTCTGACGAAGCAAAAAGTGTTGCATACTTTTGTGCTTTTCGTTGGTAGTCGGCCCACATATATGTGATCTCTGGCGTGTGCTTTGCATGTTTGCTCCAAAGAATTAAAAAAAAAATAATAAAAATCTTGGTATTTTTATGGGGCTACTGAAGCAAATTAACAGTTAATGCAAACCACATTGGGCCAATTCAAGTTGAAATTTAACTTGACACAAAAGACACAAGGCAAATGTTTACAATGGTCAACACGTCAAACGTCACCCAAAACAAGTTAAGGAAGGCTTACTAAGTTCGAGCAGAAGGGCTCCCAGCATAACACTTTGGTTTAATGTGGCAAGACAACGACAAGGACGAAGCCAAAGTGGCAGGAACTAAAGCCAGTTGCACGCGCAGGACACACGCATCCTGTGCGTAAGTCAGAACAACATAGCCATAACCATTTTTGCAAAAGTAACAAAAGCAACACATACTCACAGGGGTGTAGCGAGCGGGGTGAGGGTGTGACACCCCCCAAACATGCAGCAGTTGGCAAATCTCGGATATTTCACGTAATATTCGAGCAATTAAAATTCAGAATCGGTTATTTGAAATGTATTTGGAAATCCTGAAAATTTTTAAATTACATTCAATAAAACTTGGAAGTTGTTAATACAACGTCCTCAATTTCTTTTTAAGTTTTTGCAGTAAATTATTCATGTATAGGTCGGTAGTTAGTAAAATTACCCGAGTCAATAGAAATAAAAATGCTGACTCGAAGATCACGACTTATTTAAAATAAAATTATATAATAATTATAGACAACTAAAGGTGGTTCTAGTGTTCACTCGTTTTCTGTTCGATTTGCCATACTCACAACTAAAGTCTACAGCCGCATTTCGTGCAAATAGAAAATTAGATTTTTTTCTGCAGAGATTTTGGAATATTAATCGACTTGTAATTTATGGAGCATAGGGTGAACCACTAGAGCAACACGATGCAACGTCATGTAACAAAAAAATCGCTACATATTGTTACATGGACGTCGTGACGTGTTGCTCTCACGGTCTCACGTTTATTTTGCTTGTTGTGCTTTTCATCGAGCAGTCTCTTCAGATACTGATTGTTTTTGGGAGAAAGATATAGAAGTTTAATGTACGATGTATCTTATCATATTAATATTATTGATAATTTTATACAGGTATTCGTCTATCAAAGGTTGAGTAGAGCCGGCCATGACTTTAAAATAATCTTCGACGGACAAAAACCGTCATAGGATTTTTTAAAATTTCAATATAATAGATTCTATTACACAGAACATTTCTATATCTTTTTCACAAAAAACAATCAGTATCAAAAGAGACTGCTCGATAAAAACTGCAACAACTAATAATTACAATATAAGTTCCAATTGAGCAAATATTAATAATTCAATCGGAAAAAATCTGTCCAATAATAGGTACCTGAACCGACGTAATATAGTAGCAAGAAAAATATAGATGATAACCTAAAACAGCTTTCCATTTTGATTTTATGACTTATTATCGGAAAGAATTAGGTAAGTGTTGCAAGTTTTTTCTAGTTGCATTGATGACAATATGGAAGAAACTTTTATAATGTTCATGCCTATTCAGAAACTATTCCAATTTCCATTTGAGAAGAGCACTGTCACAATCGAATTAATTGAATCTATTGTGCAATTACAGACAGGATTTTGGCGATGATCGCTTAAATGAGTTGATGTTACTTTATTCTTCGAAAGATAAGGTTGACGAAATGAACCTGCGCGAAGTCGTTGAAAAATGGTCGGTATTGAAACACCGCAGGGTGAAAATATAACTATCATTATTAAAAAAAATGTTAAGCACTAGAAAGCATTAAAAAATAAGTTTATCAATTATTATCACATCGTATTATGATCTCTTATCTGCTAAATTATTTCTGTAATACTTTGCTGTGATTATATTCTGTATTACTTGTAACTAAGCAACATCATTATTTATCCAATATTGTATATTTTTCTTGTTACAATAAAATTCAACTGTAATATAAAAAGAGATTTTTGAGAATTTATTAATATTTTTAACTAATCACTTTTTCCCAATTACTATTCATACAGTCGGTAATTTGTTGAATCGAGTCGGCATCTTGAGGCTCATCTCCCCCCCATTTTCAACGCTCTCGCTACGCCACTGCATACTCATACACACTGGCACACACTCACACACACACACTTAACATTCACTCTTACAAAGAAACGCAGCTACTCCATTGCGTGTTATGTCGGCCATGTGGCTTGCGCAACGCAGCGCATAGATAATGTATACGCATTGTTGTCCGCTTTTAGTCGCCTGCTACGAGAGCTTCCATGTCAATCAACATGTGCAGGCAACACACTTTGACCATATGCCCAGCGTGCTGTTTCACAGCGTCCTCACATTGTCCTACGCCTTGGATTTTGTCTTTCTTTTGCTGGTCTATGTACGTTGAGAAGAATTGCATTCTTTTTTTTTTTTACCAGTAACTGTGCTCTCCGGTTAAACATCAACGAATATAATAAAAAAACAGCAACAACTTTTTGAAGTACAGTCTCCACATCGATGTGGGTGGGCATAGCCCATAGCAAAAATCAATGATACCAGGTGGCACCGGAAACTTGGTGCTAAAATAAACGAAGTGCAGGGCTAAAAGGTAAATCAAATCGTTATAAGAATACATTAAATTTTCAAATGTTGCATCCTGCTCAGTACATACATATGTACATATATGTACTTTGTATTAAGCTAAAAGCTCCATTAGCTATAAAAATACTTAAGATGGTAATTCTAAGAAATGCCGTAGGGGTTTTTCACGCTGCAAAACGTAAAAACATACAACCATTGTAGAAGCGAAAACTCTCGCGTAAACGACTTTTAACAATTGCAACAAAAGTTGTCATGGCGTATTCAAAAATTTACACATTTTACGCCAATGAGAGCAAACTATTTGAAACCAGAATTAAACTATGCCAACTTGGCGCCGGGAGCGTACGTCTTTCGAATACCCTTTACCAGCACATTGCATTCAAATCCGATATATTGCTGAAGAACTCCAAAAGATATTTCTTTGAAAAATTGTGTTTCGATACCTTTACAAACAACAACGTTATGCCCCGAAAACTTTTTTTTTAATCGATCGTTCCTACGGGAGCTATATGATATAGTTTACTTATTTTGATCAAATTTGGTACCTTGCTGAGACACTCTCGGGAGCAGCAGCTTGCCAATAAAATTCATG
>JBAMAX010003277.1:0-27963 GCA_037043745.1 Chymomyza amoena
CATGCAGCTGCCCGTTCAAAAAGGGATGAAAGCACATAAACCACTAAATGATTTAATTCAATTACGAACAGCAACAACAACAAAAAATAGGGTGAACTTTACCGTCGGCTACGGTCGACTTTGAGATACCCTGTACCATTACATTCAAAGGTCACTTTGTTGATTGATCAAGTCGATGAATGTAGCTTACGTTCCCATTACCACGAAGGCAACTTGAACTTCGGCTTATATTTATAATCCGATTAGAATTATAGTTGATGTTAATTGAAATTGTTTTATTTAAGGTAAATACGCCAACGAGCTAAATATTTCAATTTTAATTTGTAGAATATGTAGCGTTTTAAAGTAATTTTTTAGTGGAAAGAAACAAATTACAATTTTGTATGTCCAAATTTTCAATGTGGTTATACTAATTCTGCTACTTTCGAAGGTAAAGACCTAACCATTTAGGAACTATCTTGCGACACCGTCGTTTTCTATATTACAAACGTTTGCGCAAACTTAATATACTCAAGATTCTTTGGTATAGGGTATAAAACTGCAGCTATGTAAAAGCAGCTTTAATGAAATTAAATAATTTAAACTAAAACCGTTTAAGTCATTAAAACAATTCGATAAAAACAAAAGTAATATAAACAACAAGAATTGAACTCCTGCTTTGAGAACAATAATGGGCGAAAATATAAAATAGTCTGACGAAGCAAAAAGTGTTGCATACTTTTGTGCTTTTCGTTGGCAGTCGGCCCACATATATGTGATCTCTGGCGTGTGCTTTGCATGTTTGCTCCAAAGAATTAAAAAAAAAATAATAAAAATCTTGGTATTTTTATGGGGCTACTGAAGCAAATTAACAGTTAATGCAAACCACATTGGGCCAATTCAAGTTGAAATTTAACTTGACACAAAAGACACAAGGCAAATGTTTACAATGGTCAACACGTCAAACGTCACCCAAAACAAGTTAAGGAAGGCTTACTAAGTTCGAGCAGAAGGGCTCCCAGCATAACACTTTGGTTTAATGTGGCAAGACAACGACAAGGACGAAGCTAAAGTGGCAGGAACTAAAGCCAGCTGCACGCGCAGGACACACGCATCCTGTGCGTAAGTCAGAACAACATAGCCATAACCATTTTTGCAAAAATAACAAAAGCAACACATACTCACAGGGGTGTAGCGAGCGGGGTGAGGGTGTGACACCCCCCAAACATGCAGCAGTTGGCAAATCTCGGATATTTCACGTAATATTCAAGCAATTAAAATTCAGAATCGGTTATTTGAAATGTGTTTGGAAATGCTGAAAATTTGTAAATTACATTCAATAAAACTTGGAAGTTTATTAAAACTTCGTCCTCAATTTCTTTTTAAGTTTTTGCAGTAAATTATTAATGTATAGGTCGGCAGTTAGTAAAATTACCCGAGTCAATAGAAATAATAATGCTAACTCGAAGATCACGACTTATTTAAAATAAAATCAAATATTAATTATAGACAACTAAAGGTGGTTCTAGTGTTCACTCGTTTTCTGTTCGATTTGCCATACTCACAATTGAAAGTCTACAGCCGCATTTTCGTACAAATAGAAAATTAGATTTATTTCTGCAGAGATTTTGGAATATTAATCGACTTGTAATTAATGGAGCATAGGGTCAACCACTAGAGCAACACGATGCAACGTCATGTAACAAAAAAATCGCTACATATTGTTACATGGACGTCGTGACGGTTCATTTTGCTTGTTGTGCTTTTCATGGAGCAGTCTCTTCAGATACTGATTGTTTTTCGGATAAAGATATGGATGTTTAATGTACAATGTATCTTACATATTATTGATAATTTTATAAAGGTATTCGTCTATCAAAGGTTGAGTAGAGCCGGCCATGATTTTAAATAATCTTCGACGAACAAAAACCGTCATAGTATTTTTTAAAGTTCCAATATAATAGATTCTTTTACACATAACATTTCTATATCTTTTTACAAAAAAACAATCAGTATCAAAAGAGACTGCTCGATAAAAACTGCCACAACTAATAATTACAATTTAAGTTCCAATTGAGCAAATATTAATAATTCAATCGGAAAAATTTGTCCAATATAGATGATAATCCTGAAACAGCTTTCCACTTTGATTTTATGACTTGTTATCGGAAAGAGTTTAGGTCAGTGTTCCAAGTTTTTTCTAGTTGCATTGATGACAATATGGAAGAAACTTTTATAATGTTCATGCCTATTCAGAAACTATTCCAATTTCCATTTGAGAAGAGCAATGTCCCAATCGAATTAATTGAATCTATTGTGCAATTACAGACAGGATTTTGGCGATGATCGCTTAAATGAGTTGATGTTACTTTATTCTTCGAAAGATAAGGTTGACGAAATGAACCTGCGCGAAGTCGTTGAAAAATGGTCGGTATTGAAACACTGCAGGGTGAAAATACATATAACTATCATTATTAAAAAAAATGTTAAGCACTAGAAAGCATTAAAAAAGAAGTTTATCAATTATTATCACATCATATTATGATCTCTTATCTGCTAAATTATTTCTGTAATACTTTGCTGTGATTATATTCTGTATTACTAGTAACTAAGCAACATCATTATTTATCCAATATTGTATATTTTTCTTGTTACAATAAAATTCAACTGTAATATAAATAGAGATTTTTGAGAATTTATTAATATTTTTAACTAATCACTTTTACCCAATTACTATTCATACAGTCGGTAATTTGTTGAATCGAGTCGGCATCTTGAGGCTCATCGCCCCCCATTTTCAACGCTCTCGCTACGCCACTGCATACTCATACACACTGGCACACACTCACACACACACACCTTAACATTCACTCTTACAAAGAAACGCAGCTACTCCATTGCGTGTTATGTCGGCCATGTGGCTTGCGCAACGCACCGCATAGATAATGTATACGCATTGTTGTCCGCTTTTAGTCGCCTGCTACGAGAGCTTCCATGTCAATCAACATGTGCAGGCAACACACTTTGACCAAATGCCCAGCGTGCTGTTTCACAGCGTCCTCACATTGTCCTACGCCTTGGATTTTGTCTTTCTTTTGCTGGTCTATGTACGTTGAGGAGAATTGCATTCTTTTTTTTTACCAGTAACTGTGCTCTCCGGTTAAACATCAACGAATATAATAAAAAAACAGCAACAACTTTTTGAAGTACAGTCTCCACATCGATGTGGGTGGGCATAACCCATAGCAAAAATCAATTGATACCAGGTGGCACAGGAAACTTGGTGCTAAAGTAAACGAAGTGCAGGGCTAAAAGGTAAATCAAATCGTTATAAGAATACATTAAATTTTCAAATGTTGCATCCTGCTCAGTACATACATATGTACATATATGTACTTTGTATTAAGCTAAAAGCTCCATTAGCTATAAAAATACTTAAGATGGTAATTCTAAGAAATGCCGTAGGGGTTTTTCACGCTGCAAAATGTAAAAACATACAACCATTGTAGAAGCGAAAACTCTCGCGTAAACGACTTTTAACAATTGCAACAAAAGTTGTCATGGCGTATTCAAAAATTTACACATTTTACGCCAATGCGAGCAAACTATTTGAAACCAGAATTAAACTATGCCAACTTGGCGCCGGGAGCATACGTCTTTCGAATACCCTTTACCAGCACTTTGCATTCAAATCCGATATATTGCTGAAGAACTCCAAAAGATATTTCTTTGAAAAATTGTGTTTCGATACCTTTATAAACAACAACGTTATGCCCCGAAAACTATTTTTTAATCGATCGTTCCTACGGGAGCTATATGATATAGTTTACTTATTTTGATCAAATTTGGTACCTTGCTGAGACACTCTCGGGAGCAGCAGCTTGCCAATAAAATTCATGTCAAAACATACATATGTTACACTCTTAAGCTATACAGCTCATAACTAAATTATTCTTAGTATAACTCTTATGCATAACTGTTCTTCTCTATGCAAAGTACGATTCTTGGCAGCGCTGAGGCCCTTGCCTTGCCGTCAGCGTTCCAAGATCAATCAGTCTTTGTTTATCTACCTTAGCATACGGTTGCATTACTCGTTACCGTCGCTGAAACCTATACCAAACGGTCGCGTGATAATGAAAATTATAACGTTTCAAAAATACGATCGTTTTAATAACAATAACAAACAATTAGCTAAAAAATATTAGTTAATCTAACAGACACTATAAAAGACTTTCTTTCCAACGCCAAATTTGGTGTCAAGCGGACGGAAGAAATAGATAAATATACCATATACAGTGCGTTTCATAGCTCAATCACTTTACGGACAATATAGGTATTAATTTCAGCTTCCTTTAGCCTGCGACGTAGTGTAGCTTCACTAATTTGTCTGCCAATTATGTTTTTTGACTCTGCGGCAATTTTAACGGGACTTGCAGTTGGATTGTTCACTACAAAGTTTAGTATGTGCCTGTGTTGTTTTTGATTCAACACTGGTTTTCGGCCTGTTCTTTTTAAATTTTTCAAACTTCCAACTGTATCCTTCTTTTTTACTAAATTGTACACCGTTTTCCGGGAGATTTGATACAACTCAGCTAATTCGACTGCAGAGGTACCGGCTTTAAATTTAACAACAATTTCAGCCCGTAGCTCAACGGTTAATTCCTTTGTTTTTGACATTTTTGTAACACTTTGTAATAATTTAATGATTAAATTAAGTTATTTGTAAATTAATTTAGATAGCTATAAAACTACAACCTGTATTTGTCACTGCAAACCCAATACTAATGACGAACTTGCATTGTGTAAATACTTTAAAGGACAGTCGGAAATTTCTTTTTTTTTCAAGTGTAAATATTTTGGTTGCAAGCACGATCCAAAAAAGGAAAACTTCCTCTTACAAAAAAAAACCTAATATTGGAGATGTTAATTTACCGTAAGGTTATTGCACTGTTGCTTCACACCGTGCTTCGCAATAGCTTATGCATGGATATGCCATTTTTAATGCAATTTTTATCGTTTCATTACTATAGGACGGCCGTCAGCCAATAGGTATTACAAGGGGATCAAGGTGTAACCACTTCTTGTTTGGTACGCGCCGTAATTGTGATACACTACTGGAAGGGCGGCTGAAAGCAGGTCCTTGGTAAGGTCATGTCTCTGCCTTGGATGCTGACCAATTGTAGTCGGGCGAAGAGAAGAACACTCTTTCAAAAAGTTACCCCAATCTAAGGTGGAACATCATACGCCGAAAGATGCATGATCGAGGGGGAGCTCGGTCTCTAGTATGCGGACTCTGGATACCTATCACTCTCCAGTTTTAATCCTTGACTTCCCACGGCATCTCGGGCTATCCCGTGGGCGACATCCCCACCACGAGTATTCAATACATATATATGGATACTTCAATTGATTCGGATGAGTTTGATGACATTCTAAAAGCATCACCACAAGAGGAAGTCTGCACGACGACCTCTAGTTGTATCGTTACGGCTGATGTGCCGCAACCAGCGACCCCCCCTAGTAGTGCTGTTAGGTATACAGAAGGGACTCGTGTTCAACCTCCTGAATCTGTTCAGGTAAAACCGGTACTTATTCAACCGAAAGGACCGCGTGTTCATCGACAGCTCGATGTATCGGCTTCCAGATCTAAAGACGAACTCCTGGTCTCTGACGGAGATGACATCGTGAGTTTAGTCTCACAGAAGTCGTCTGGCACCAGTATCGGAGCCACTCTCCAGACCCTCAAGCTGGAGACAGAGCCTTCCTTTGTAAGGCTGAACTCCCGCGAGAAGCAACACAACAATATCTACCATATCAAAAGCAAAGTGGCTCTTGATATCAGGTTGATGTCTGAGGAGGATTTTCCCCGTAAACATGTTGTTCGAGGATACTTCCCCAACAGCATCGACCTGACAAATGATAGGGTTCTAGCTATTGTAGACGCGCAGAATCCAGTTTGCACCGCGCAATGGCGCGTCATGCAGAGACTGATACATGGTCAACTTCTGCATCTCGTCATTGCGGTTGATGGGACCTCCCATCAACAGCTGGTGAAACAGGGCGAGCACGTTTACTACCTATTTGGGAAAGTTAAACTTAGCCTTAAGGGTACTGGCCCTAAGACCGTTGGACCTTCGCAAATGGTGCAGCGTGAAACCACCACCACCACCACCCAGGTGGCACCCACCGTGGATACAACTAAGGAAGCTGCAGTGCCCTCAGTATCGACGGTACCACAAAATTCGGCTGCTAGTGCTGAATTAAACCCGCAACCCACAACTAGCAAAGCTGCTGGGCTAGCTAAGGTGGGTCGCGGCACTGCTAACAGCATCCGTAAAAAAGCGGACAAGTTACCGAAGGGAGCTCGTGGCAAAGGGTCTCGCCGAGGCAAGTGGGACAGCCTCTTTCAGAGCTCCATGCGGAGCTCCAATGAGCGCCATTAGGGTGCTCCAGGCGAACCTGCACCACGCGTCAGCTACCCTATGCAGGACCTTCGCCGAAAACAAAATCGACCTAGCGCTCATTCAGGAACCTTGGTCGGTGGGTCCGAGGATTAATTGTCAAAACAAGAAAGTTGTTATATGACCGTCAAGTGGTTGTGCCTCACACTGCGATGCTTATTGACAAAGGTGTCAATTATCTTCCTTTAACGAATTTTATTTCCAGAGACCTAGTAGCTGCGCTAGTCCAAGTTGCCACGGACACAAGTGCCAGGGAAATAGTGGTGGCGGCTGCCTATTTCCCTGGTGACACATCTGATGTCCCACCAACAGAGGCCAAACGGCTCGTTGACCACTGCAGTCAACGAAAGATCTAGTTTGTCGTCGGCTGCGATGCTAACGCTCACCACACCATCTGGGGTAGTAGTGACGTCAACGCTAGAGGTGAATGAATCTCTTTTAACATATTTATTGTGTAGTCAAATAAATGTTGTAAATAGAGGAAACAAGCCCACTTTTGCAAACGCTATCAGAGAAGAGGTATTAGACCTTACCCTGGCTAGCAACTCCCTGTCTGGCCTTATAAGTAACTGGAGGGTAGGTTTGATTTGCCGGGGCGTTTAGAGTTAAGGCAGAGGGTCTTCAATCCAAAGAAGACCAACTGGACTTATTATCAAACACTGGTCGAACATGCGGTCGACTCGTTAGTCTCCAACATCAACTCGGTAGACGAGATTGATTTGGCTGCAAACCAGCTTGAAGATGTGCTCTGACTAAAACAAGGACATCAGAAACTCTAAAAGGGAAACCTGGAAGAACTTCTGTAATAATGGCCAAAACCTTACGGAAGCGGCTAGACTTCAGCGAGTCATGGCCAAAGAGTCCTCAAACGGGGTGGGTCTGTTGAGTAGGAGTGATGGCTCCTTCACTTCAGACCGTATAGACTTTGGAGCTTTTACTCCAAACACACTTTCCAGGCTCTTCAATCTGCAGCGGGGATGCCCAACTCTCAGATTGGATCGAGCCAAGCCTCCGAGGGGCTGCCAGAATCTCTGGCACTATTTTCGATGCCGACAAAGTAAGATGGGCAATTGGCTCATTTGAACCTTTCAAGGCACCTGGTGGGGACGGAATTTTTCAAGGACTTCTCCAGAAATGTCTGGACTTCATCCTAAACCCACTGATTTGTCTGTTTAGAGTAAGCTTTGACTGGGGATACATACCTCACTCTTGGAGGAGACTACGGGTTGTCTTCATCCCCAAATCTGGCAACAGGTCAATAAACAAGCCCAAGTCATACAGACCAATCAGTCTAACCTCATTCTCGATGATTCTAAAGAAATTCCAAATATAATTATGTTATCGGTTCATATGTTTTTCCATAAAATATACACCACGTCTGCCCACTTCGTTTTTCGCATTATATGGTCTCTCTACCATAAACTAATATCAAAGAATATAGAACTAGTTCTATATTCTTTGCTAATATTCAAACATTGCGTCGATTTATCATAAAACGATCAAAAAGTGATTTCAAATTGAAATAAAATGTATTTATGCCATCCTTACACTTAATTTCCTTATAATAGACTACTGTCCTATAGTAATGAAACGATGCATAAGCTATTGCGAAGCACGGTGTGAAGCAACAATGCATTAATCTTACGGTAAATTAACAGCACCAATATTAGGTAGTTGTTTTTGTAAAAGGAAGTTTTGCTGGATCGTGCTTATGAACCGAAATATTTAGACTTGAAAAAAAAATTCCCGACTGTCCTTTAGCTATGAAACGCACTGTATATCTGGTGTAAAGGTTATAAGACCTAGAATAACCAAACTTGATATTTATAGTCATTATATGTGAAGGCCAATAAGATTTTCTATTTTTGGATGCATAAATTTTAAAACTATTTGTTTTAAAATAATAATCGGTACATATAAAACAAAGTCATTTTAGTTACACCATTTACAACTTAAGAAGGGCTGGGCTGATAAATCGAAAATTCTCTTATGCGTGACTATTATACGTATTTATAAATTAATTTTATGCCCTATAGCTCCCTATAATCTCTGAGATTATATACGTACAGGCAGATATAGTTATATCGACTCGGCAGTTGATGCTGACCAAGAATATACATACTTTAAGGGTATATTTCGTGTATTTATCATAAGTAATCGTTGGGTGTACTAGGCTTTTAAAAAATGCTCATCGGATAGCTCGTTTGGCAGTCTTCAGACTTCAGAGATAACGACATTTTGTTGATTTATATCAAAACTTTTCCCCGTTTTTGAGAATTTTCGTTTTTTAGTCATTGTATTTAATATTTCTATACCTATATCTTGATATAAATATGCTATATTTAGCTAATCATTTTAGGAAAAATAGAATGTTGAAAATGTCTTATCTATATAACAAGCTACGGATAGAATTGAAAAACTTAACTTAAAATTTTTGGGCTTCTTTTGGACAAATTTGGTAAATGTAGATTTTATAAAGTGTGTCTGCAGGACGAGTGTTGGCTCTCTTTGTATCGAAATAATGTCTACTTCTTGTATGTTTCTACCGAAAACGTATATAAATCTGATAAGCGCTCGATTACTTCCAATGCAACAAAAAATCTTGTGTCATTAGTGAACGAAAGAGCTCGTTCTTGTTCACCGTCGCTACCATCCACGGTCCAACCACCACTGGGGCACCGTGGTACGTTGGAAATGCAAATATTTAAAGAGACCTCAGAGATATCGACATTTTGTTGATTTATATCAAAACTTTTCCCCGTTTTTGAGAATTTTCGTTTTTTAGTCATTGTATTTAATATTTCTATACCTATATCTTGATATAAATATGCTATATTTAGCTAATCATTTTAGGAAAAATAGAATGTTGAAAATGTCTTATCTATATAACAAGCTACGGATAGAATTGAAAAACTTAACTTAAAATTTTTGGGCTTCTTTTGGACAAATTTGGTAAATGTAGATTTTATAAAGTGTGTCTGCAGGACGAGTGTTGGCTCTCTTTGTATCGAAATAATGTCTACTTCTTGTATGTTTCTACCGAAAACGTAAATAAATCTGATAAGCGCTCGATTACTTCCAATGCAACAAAAAATCTTGTGTCATTAGTGAACGAAAGAGCTCGTTCTTGTTCACCGTCGCTACCATCCACGGTCCAACCACCACTGGGGCACCGTGGTACGTTGGAAATGCAAATATTTAAAGAGACCTGAACATCAAACCTGTTAAAGATAAAATAGTACAAAAAATGGCAAAATATTAAATGAAGTTATCCTCGCACCCTAATCATCTCGCAAGACAACTCGGCTGGGTAGCAGATCTCCTTTTCGACGCAATGACCTTCCAACCCAGCTATACTTACTTAAGGCCACACAATTTAAAATACAGTTTATAAGCTGTTAGTTAAGTTTAGTTACTAAGATTTTCAAGCGTATTGATAGTCTTCAACATCGGAAGTAGATTCAGTAAATAATACACTAAATTGGCACTCCTGAATTCGAAATAGCTCCTGTGACTTTTTCAATATCTGAAAAAATATCTGACATCTTCAGTAAATATCGCCATTTTCCCATTAAAAGATACACGGTCCAACAACGCTTTAAAATTTTTCATATGTGAAAAACTCTAATGCAAACTTTTTTTTATGGGTGGCCATACCCAAAGGAATGCACCACTTTTCGTTAGAAAATCCACATGCGACATTGGAATCTCCATTATATGCACTGTGCAGTGTGGACTTTGGGTTGGTCAAATTATCGTGCAGTATTTTGAGAGGACGCAGTTGGACTGGCGCTCACTGTCAATGGTGAACGATCTCGGACGATAATCACCGATCAGAATATAGGAGGATATGAAGAAAAGTTCCACGGCCGCATAATTTTCCGTCTATGCGATGCCAATTGGGCTCAGTCATGCAATTTTAGAGAATGGATATTTTCTTTGTCAGTGTTCCGAAGACTATTAAGGAGCTTAAGAACCACTGTCTACGCGAAATATCCAGAATATAGCCACATTTACGCTAAAATGTCATCGTAAATTGGCCGATTCGCACGAAACAACCACTAATTCCATTCACAGAGGGCACCTCTGTAAAAATTTTAAGTATTTTAGATACTGGTGCTATAAGGACAGGTGAATGGCCCAATCGATACCGCAACGATATTAATCTTATTGGTATGAACAAATTATGGTCTCTTATAATTAAATCATAAAAACCCAAATTATAATTATTGCAGGGTATTAAGATTTTTAAGTGCAATGTATATGGCGATTGGTACAAAATATTACTTAACCCAAATTCACTAAAGTTGTGAAAAATTTCGAAAACATCGTAAAATGTGAGAAACTATCCAAATTCCAATAACTCAAAATTTGTTAAGCAAATCAAATATTAAAGGTATCACTTTCCCCAAACCTTTGATAAAATAATATTTTAAAGCTTTAGAGATAGAAAGAAAAAATATGTCTTTCAAAATTGCTTCAAATGTAAATATACAATTTGTTTTCAAATCAAGCACCATAAAATAATATTTAAAGGTATCCAAATCCCACAAAATGGAGTTATATTTTACTTTGAGTCATACACCAGTTCGTGAGCGTCTAAATGGCTTATCAACAAAGAATATTGCAGACGTCACCATCGCCATCCATATAGACATAAAAACACTCCACTTATTATTATGCTGCAGGGACCAACTAAATTTTCAACTTGCTGTAAGTGCATGGCTGAAATATCATGAAACTAATTTGAATATTAAATACATTTATGCAAATGCTACCCGCAACGCGCTCAGAGCAAACTCAAAATCGCTCAATTGCCTTCAATTGTCCACATTTAACGCCACCCAGATCTGAATCTCCCCGTCCCAGGCTTTGTCAGCCCTGGATGACAAATAACAAAAAAAAACGAATGGCTTCCATTCGCCGAGTTTGTAACTTTTTTTCAATTAAACTTTTTGCACCAATTTATTAAATTTAAATAGTTTTAAAGCCGTATAATTTTGGTTTCAATTTAAAACCAACAATTTCTTTGTTGCTGTAGGTTGCAGGTTGCTTCGTTATTACAGACTCCGCCAGCTCCTGCAACGAAAATATTCCAAATTGAGCTTTCTGGGCACAGCTTCCACTTAGACGCACAACATGTGGCATCCGGAAGTTGTTTCGACCATAACGATGAGTATTTGTGGTGAGTGTGCGCACTTAGAAGAAAGGATGATTGTACACTGTAAAAAAAAAAGTTTTATGAAACGAAATAAATATAAAGGAAATAAAGAGTAGCAAGCAAGTAGCAAGAAGATCTAATTTTTTCAAAGAAGCCATAATGCCATTAGAATCAATCCAGTAAAGAAGAACGAGAAATCCCATGGGATCCCCGTGTTAGAATGCCCAACTTCGCGTTTCTGAAATGGCTCGGTTGGCAATGAGAAATCGCCGAGATCAATAACGAGATAATCTTCGACGTGCAACAAGAAAGGCTTCGAAGAAAATTAATCATGCAGAATTTCTTTACGATTCCACAATCCTTTCGTTCGTGGACATTGTGGCGCATTGATTTTGTTGGGTTGGCTTTCTTTAATGAACTAACGAAAAAATTAAGACACCAGTTGAATATGCTCACTTAGTCACTTTCGCATACTTTCCCAATAAAACGAATAGCTCCCTTTTATTAATTTGAATAGACCACGAATTGTAGATGGGTCTATTCTCTGAATACCCATTGCACAGCGAAAAAATAAATAAATAGATTTTAATCCAATTAGAAATACTAATAATGCTTGGATACTCTAAAAAAAATGTTTATTGCTGAATTTTGTTATGGCATTTTTATAAAAACTCAAACTTGTAACAGTACTTGGGACCTCCAATGAGGAGGAGCGCCTAGCGCAAAACAAACGAAATCTACCCTAAAAATGATTTTTGTTCGATCGGTGCCACATGAAACTCTTAATCTTCTACTGTTTGTTACTTACACTTTCGGCTTTCACAAAAATATCATTTGTGCCTTAAGTTAAAATGTATATGAATGAGAGGTTTTTGACAGCACACTTGTACCTCACATTTCAGTAAGCCATGCTCCAAATGACATTAGTAAATTTCTAGCCAGAGACTCAATTCCCTGATGCTTTAATTTCTTCTAAGTTTGACAAATTAAATAAGTCAAACTTGTCAAAGTGAATTATTGGGACTTGGACAGCCTGAATAACTTTATCTGACTCGAAGTCTGTAGTCCATGCACAAAACGGCAACAACATATTTAAATAACAATCTTATCATCATATATTTGTATATAGATGTCTAGAAATCAAAAGTTACTCTCATAATTATTTTATGCGTATGTGATGGGTTTCTTAAAACTTCTGCTATTTTATAATATTAAACTTGATTTAATCCTGGTGTTAAATACAATATAATAATGTTAAAGTCATCTAGCATGTACCTTTAATTTCTTACTCACGCACTGCATTGGACTTAATCTATTTACTTTTAATTTACCATATTAATGCCAAGTCAGGGGGACTCATAAGCCAACCTAAGAATTAATATAAATGCGTCTTATAAGCATTGTAGGTAAATGGACAACACACATCCAAACTCACACTCACCTCTGGCATTGGCAATTACTCAGCTAATCAAAACTAAACACATTTACCTGCAGCACAAACGACACACTAATTGCCACTACTTAATAGGAGCCAGAACCGAAGACCACAATCCAACTCAGTAAATGCAACTAACAATATAAGTAACATCATTACAACAGGAATAATCAGAGCAACCACAACAACAAGGATAACAACTGTAATAATAAGCCATGACAGGAGATATAAACAGGTACGTAGAACCAATGCAGAGAATGTCTTGTTAAGGGGAGATGGGCAAGACAGTCCAAACCAATCATTAAAATAGCAAACAAACTTAATACCTGACTAATGCCCAGTAGCTATGAGGCAACTATTCGAGCCGAAAGGTAGACAGACAATCAGGTAGACATTTATAAGGGTAGTTAGGTCAAGATACCGAAAAGGACATAAAAATAAAGACTAAATATTACATATGTTACATGCTTCGTTCTTTTAAAAATGACAGTAATTGCATTTGGACCCACCTTAGAGCCATAGCTTGTTGCAGACGACAATGTAGCTTCGATAGTCTTAATGCTTAGGGAGAGGACAACAGAAGCCTAAGCAAGGTCGAATATTTTGTGTAGTTAGTCGTCAATGATTTTGATTGCTTGAGTGATGATTGCGTTGAGTGAGTATAAATAAATCATTATAGACCAAAAGACTGGCATTTGCATGTCCTTAAATAACATAGGTGCGTCAAGATACCCAAGTGTTTCTGCGTTTTTAAAGTGTTTTTGCCAAGTAAAGTAAACAAGCTCGTTTTTCGAAGCAACCCTGCAGCTCATGACGTAGATGGCGACAAATGCACGGAGCATCAAACATAAGAGGCGGCCCCAGCACAATGACTGATGG
Source organism: Chymomyza amoena (assembly GCA_037043745.1). Classification (NCBI taxonomy): domain Eukaryota; kingdom Metazoa; phylum Arthropoda; class Insecta; order Diptera; family Drosophilidae; genus Chymomyza; species Chymomyza amoena. The sequence goes on from JBAMAX010003277.1 coordinate 13,916, forward strand.
CTGATGTTTTTATCGACAAAACCCAAAATTCGATTTAATTTAATCGAATCGGCGTTTCGACTTGGCAGCCAAGAACACCAGACCAGGCGAGACCAGCCAGCGGGTGGGCTTCAGTCAAGGAGAGCTTGGTAATCACAGACAGCCCACATGCTGTGATTCAATTTTAGTTGCTAGACATGCTTGTCAATATGTTGCACCACTCTCCTGCAACTAAGTATAATTATTGAATTACAAAAACATTATGGATGACGTAAAATGAAAAATTTAAAAGTAAATGTGAAAATCGTGTTTTAAATCTTAACTCTTGCTGTTGGAACTGCGGTTGCACTTGTCAGTCTCAACCTTTGGCATTTATCAAGTGAATGCAGCTGACACAAATAATTGAAAGTGAATCCAGTTTTCCTTTCAAATAAATGCCCCCCTTAAACTTGGCCATTAGCCGTGTTAAATGTAAAATAAGAAAGGTTTCCCTCTTGGAAATTTTGTTATTCCCTATGTCAATATGAAGATACATACCCCAAACTTAGTATCTCTTATATCTCTAGACATGTATTAGATGGGCCTAATCTAAGGAACAAGTGAACATAATAGCTACAGACATAAAAATTCTGTATATCTGATCGAAATTTGGCACAATTCTACACCATGTTGCATTGAATAGTATGATGGATAAATTAAAACTTCAAAAGACATTGGACCCTAGCTTAAATTTAAAAACCAGCGGGATCCCATAATTATTTAGATGCTTATGAACCTTAAAAAGACGAATCTTTCACTTCATATATATTTTTTTGAAAAGTGCGTTCCGGACATCCTACTCTCTGGATCTGCACCGGATGCCAGTTATTATGAATTATTTTTAGCACCTGCACATTACACATCTCCCAGAATTACAGTAAGATTCGGAAGTTATACAAGTACCTTACTCTAAGTAACCTTTGTAGGTGTTTTCAAAATTTGTTTTTGGAGGAACACCATGACACCATGTTTTTATTTAAGTTGTCTACTTTTCAAAAAGAATGCCTTTATACAAGGCAAAGAGGCTATGATTAATTCAATTGTGCACTCAAACTCTCAACAAACCGCTCCCTTTTTGGAAAAAATTTGCATAAGCTTCACATGGCCGAGAACGTCCAGAAGGCGGCAAGAATTTGCTACAACGGCTGCTCCTAACCACGGACAGTAGCGTAAATAATTGCTTCATTTATGCGCTAGATTAACTACACCAACCACCAGGGCTAGGTTACTCCAATAGCGAGAGGATGACAACGACGATGGCTACGCCCGCTGTAGCCATTAAATGCGTACGGCTCTGAATGTTTGTTCCAAACCGCAGCTTGTCCGGCACTTAGCCCCACTGATTTCAGGGCCCGGCGGCAGGTCATTGTCCAGCTGTCGTTTACTAAAGGCTCGATTCGATCTCGGATAGGCCAAGTGAAACCACATTTAACCATTAAACTAGCCCTGCTTACGGTTATAAATTATGCATGGTGACCTAGTATTGAAAATTGAGATTGGTATTTGGTATTCCGTGGTTAGGGAGGTGTGCAGGCGTTGTCATCGCAGTTGGCTTCATTTGCTCAGATTGCGGTGTTGCGTTCTTTGCTCTTGCATGGCATTTCCGTGGGTTTTTGCACAATTCACGAGAGTTTGTTGCTGTTGTGTAAGTAAACGCTGCAAGGGTTCCGTGTTGAGATTGCAACGCTTGTTGGGTCTACGGTGGGATAAAAGGAAGCAATTGAGTCAGCACTGACGAAACCTGAGCCTTTTAAAATCTCGAGCAATTTAAGCATGGCTATATGTATTTTGTATCGATATTACTTATCCATAGGTAAGATACTCTCTCTCAAACAAAGTTTTGGAAATATTAACAGTATATCTGTCTTCTATCCAAGTCGAAAATATAAAGTTGCATTTAGTAAAACTATAATGAACTTAAAATAAGTAAACTGCACATGAATTTTTTTGACTAAGCAATATATTTATAGTTTGTGATTGTTTACATTCCCTGCCTAGGTTAGGTTAAAACATTTTTCACAGTCCGCCCCTGAGCTATTGAGTCAAGCGTATTCAAATTAATGTAGATGCAGTCGATGGTGTCAGCAGCTGTAAGCACAGAAGCCGTTTGCACCACGTTTAAATGTATGCAATCCAGCACTCCTCCTAAATTAGCGTGATTTTCCTCCCGGCTGTAAGATACGGCGTATGCGCAATTTGTAAATCAAGCGGCGCGGCGCTGCAAGCTAAAGAGGTTGCATAATTGAAGCAAGCCGGCATTTTATATTTATGCAGGTAAACAAAAAAAAAATGTGAACGTAGAATATCTTGCAGAGAACTTTTAAACAAAAAAGGATTCATTATTTTTGACTTTGGTGTTTTACTTTTTTAATGTGAAAAAGTCGGCATTTCTATTTATAGGAGATGGACGGTGAAAGATTTTAACAAGAGCAAACGTTCCCAGAAGGCAAACTTTTTAATTGGTTTAAAAAATTTGGTCTGGTCTGTAATGTCTCCTTCTAAATATTATTCTACAATCACAAATTCATAATACCATTTTCCTTATGGGTATTGCAGCGATCAGTTCAATAACCTTTACCTTCATAAATATTACCACAATAAGGATTTCCATTCTACTTCTGTCTCTTGTTATGAATATTAACATTCTGATGGATCACAAGTATCTCAGTGAACCAGAACAACCAAGAAACAGAACAATTGTCGCAACATGACGCAACCGAAGCGTGTGCAACATGCAGTGTGCCATATGAAAAGCGTCCAACTTGTTGTTGTTTTATTTTCTTTTTGCTGGTTGTCAGGGAACATTACGACAGCGGAGCTAGGTAAAGAGCTAAACTTTTCATGGCTGAAGTTTTATGCGCACGATTTGACAAGTCAAGAATGCGGTTGCCAAACCCCGTGGCAGTTCTTCCAGCTGCATGTCAGGACTATATGTTACTGTGTGTGTACGGAAGTTGCATGTGGTTACAGAATCGCTGCAAAACGGAAGTTTGGAGCGCATATGATTCTGTCTCTTTTTGCGGCACATTCGTGCTTGACTGTGTGGCAGCCCATGTAATGAGTGTGAAAAGTTCATTAAAGTTGCACGTGTGAAATTATATGAAATTTTAAGTGCACGAGTTGTGGTTGTCGACCTTCCTGGTTCGTAGTCCTTTGCAACTGCCTGCTGGGGCTGTCTTTCTTGAATCTTACCGGAGTCCTGGTCCGGAAATAAAAATTATTTTACCAAGTCATTTTACGTTGTTTATGCCTAATTGCCGTTAGCATTGCAGTCATTAAATTCTCTTTAGTGGACTTAATATTTAATTGCAAGAAAACGTTCAGTTTAATTATTGTTGGTATTTGTGTATGTTCTAGTTTGCAGTTCTTCGAAATTGCAGATGCTTAAGAACTGCAAGACTTCTTTATTTGAGTCATGCCAGGAAGATAAATCTTGTATTCTTCATTTATATTTCTATGTTCTGTACATATGTAAGCGAATAATAATGCTTAATTTTCAGTTGATTGTCGAGTAAATTGAGTTCATAATCCCTAGCTTATCCTGCTTGCAAACTTCTTGTTTGCAAATAAAAAAAAAAAATTTTTTTAAAACAACCCTTGTCAACTAGACATTAACATATCGATTTGTAATCCAGCGTAGCGTATTATTAAGCCTTTACACATCATTCTCTTTCAAGGAATTTATTTGCATGCCAGTTCAAGAACTCACACGCACAAATCTCAAAATCTGATTGATTTTTCTACACGACTAACTTCAATTACAGACGAACATAAACTCTTTTGCTCCTGCACGCCTCTCATATACCTATGCCAGAGAAATAAACATGTTTACGTTTACGTGGTCTTCGGTTATGTCCGACCTACCTATTACTGGGCTCTAGTGGTGTTACATTATGCGAATCCTTATCAAAAGTTCAACTTGTTGCATGCAAAATCAACTGTGATTTTCGCTTCAGTGGAGAATGAGTCAATAAAAATGGATATGAGGGAGAAATGTTCGGGAAAGTTGGCTCTGCCAAAACTGCTACTGACACTTACAAATTGGATATAGATAGCGGAAGCAGCAACACCAACAAAGAGCAAAAATGTCGACCCAATTATATCGTGGCAAGCCATTATGCCTTAAAAATGATTTTAGATAAATAATGTTGCATGTAAATAACAACAAATCAAGTCTTAAATAGACAGGCTACCAGACAATACGATGAGCTAGGTCCAGACCGCAAGATGATTACAGTTGAAGCGGTCGCCGCCAGTTTGATACCCTACACCCAGTTTCCCAGCAAAAAAGGTTCATAAAGCAAATTTTGCATTGATATAGAAAAGTGCTTCCAAGAGTAGTTATACAGTTATGCAAACCGTCAATATATAATATTTTCAAAAAAAAATAAACGCATCCTTTACTTTGTAGAACAGAAATGTATTTATTGTAATATAAAATAGATTTCTGTTCTCCAATATTTTATTTGCAAAGCCGTTCAATTATAGAACTATGCACTTTAAATTCAAGATATTTTGATGTTTGCGTTGTGGCTTAGAAGCAGATGGTACTATCTAGTCAGGAACTCTCTACGAATTAGCAGAATTTGCCATGCCTCCGTTGGAAGAACCTGGTAGTATGCTTACTTAGAGATCACGGTGTTAAAAAGAAATGCGCAGAGACGAACAGGGATCAAGCGTTACCCGATGTCAAGACAATAATTTGGTTATAAAAAACTTAAGGTGTGCCACGCATCCTTCTGCCAGGTGCGAACATTCCACACATCTATAGTACCCTCGAACCTACTGGTAAAGGGTATAAAAACAGAGAAGCCCAAGTAGACAACAATGAACACAAGCATGAATCCTCTTCAAGCTCGTCGCCTATGTGTATATGGTGAATATGATGTGGTTACCCTAATGTGCGTTAACCATTCCAATAAGCCAATTACCACCCAGTTGATGACTTTGATAGATTCAAGTTCACAGTTTTCCACAGGTAGTGGGTAACTAAGAAAACACGAACAAAATCAATAGCAGTTTGTTGGTTGACTTAGTCTACTTTTGGGGTCTTCTATTATATTAGTTGCCGTGTTAAGCCCATTCTACGGTTGTTGTTGTTGCCACTGTTGATTAATAGAGGAAAATGTTAAGTTAATTTGTCTACACTTTTTTTAGGTCTGATTTTCGATAATGCTGTCAAAGTATGGGCGGGGCAGCTAATAGACTTCCTTGTTAAGCTTATTTTTTTTTAATCTGTCAGCTCCGGGTTTTTGTGTGTGTGCAATGTTTTATAAGTAGAGATTGCGAAAAAGTTATATAATTGCAGTGCATGCATATAAAAAGCAAGCAGATCAAAGCTTATGTTGTTATTGTCGTTTTATTTATTTTTTTTGTGTTTGTAATTTAATCCCTTGGGGGTATATATGCATAATCCCTCAGTACGCCGAACTAGTCCGTAACTAGCAAAACGAGAGACCAGTTCCTGCTGTCAACTAATGGGTCAACGGGTCAATATCCATAACTGCGCTATAAGTCGACAGTCTGCGTGAGTCCTGTACAGGCAGTTTGAAGTATGCAGAGAAGTCACCATCTCGATTCATTTTACATTGGGTTGGGAGCTTTGGGAGTTATAAAAAAAAAAATTCTCATTGAAAACCATTTATAGATAAATATAAATAAAAAGAAGATAGGCTTCAACTCAGTTTATACCTTCTTAAAATTGGATAAATATAGTTAGAATGTCACGACTGCTGCAAAGAATAAATTATCTTTTTCCAACTTAACAATGAGTGAAACACAGAGACGGAGAGGTCGCGTACCCGCGAAAATTACATTTAATACGTTCAGCTGGAGAAGAAAGACAGATAATGGCATGAGCTCGTTGATATCAACAATAAAAAGTGATAGAATATATAATAGTAATATAAGATATAATTCGATTGCGAGCTATTATATCCAAATTCCGCAAACAATAAACACATATAAAGAAATAATGAATTATAGATTGCACAGGGAAGCCATTGAACTTACGATTAAAAAGTGATTTTGGTTGATGTCACCCGGAACTACGGATAGGGAAACTCTGCTTGGACAGCTTTTTAACTGCAAATGCAAATAAAAAGGCTTCTAGGTCCACAGTATTGCTTTTCGGCATCACATTGGCTTAATTAAATCAACAAATCTTGGGGGTGGTTGAAGGTCATATTGAAATGACTGTTCGACTAAGCCACTGCAACGTTATATGCCAGTGGTCAGAGACTTATAAGAAAATGTTAATGGCCAATGTTATCGATATCATCGGCATACGCCAGAAGCATAACACTCTTTTGCCCAGTATCATGCCAGCGCGATGAATTTCTCCTGCGCGTATAATTTTTTCCAGCATAATGTTATATAAATCGCAGGATAGAATGTCACCTTGTCTGAAACCTCATTTGGTATCAAATGCTTGGGAGAAGTCCTTTCCGATTCGTTCCGAGTTGGAAGTGGTTTGTAGCGTCATTCCGCACAGCCTCATTAACTTTGCAGGGGTACGAAACTCAGACATAGCAGCGTACAGGTGACACCTAATAATGCTATTACAATAAATTCATGTGTTTCACTCATTGTATAAGTTGGCTAGTGTTGGTTAATAAAATTTTAGGTCGCCGATGGCATGAGCCTGGAGACGAAAATTAACTTTTTTAGGTGACACTCTAACAAATGAATCCGAAGAATCCGCAGTTGAGGGCCAACAGAAACAATAACAGCTGCAGAACCACTAGTCAGACTAGCTCCAGTGTCAACAACAGTACTAGCCGAGTCCCCAGCGGCGGCTGAAGAAACTGGAACAGGTGTTTAAAAAGAAATAAGCTGTGACGGATAGGGAGTCATAGACGAGTCCAGCCCTGCTAGATTATAATTTATTATGGTTGGCTCAATGCCTGGTAGTTTTGGTTTTTATCTTGCAAAGAACAAAAATCCTTATAAAGGTCATCAACTCCAAATTTGGTTCGGCGCATGAAAGCTTTAATTTCTACTTCAGCGGTGCGACAAGTTGTCCTTTACGTATGCAGTCAGAAGCACGGCTTAATTTAAGTGAGCCATATTGTCGCACATCCAGTAACCTGCAACCTAGGCTTCGGTTTGTATGCCGCTCCGTTAACATGATGGTGTGAGGAGGCATTTTGCCGCCTCACAATTTTGTTCCTAATTTGCCAATAGGGCAAAAGCTAAACTGTAGAGTAGGTGATTACGATAGAATAGGTACGGTGGACTCTTGCTTTCCTATTAGAATAGTTATGTAGATAAGCAGAGCGCCGCTTAGGATTAATAAGTATAGGTTTTGGCGGAAATTTCAGGATTTGGCGCCGATCGTATCCAATATAAGGCAGATCTGCAGCCAAATCGAGACAGTCTGAGAGAGTCTTAGTAACAAGAAAGATCTCGAGTGAGAAAAATATAAAAGTCAGTGCCGCATATTTAAAGGCGTTTTAGACTTATAAAAGATAGAACAGTCGCAAAGGACAATTATAAGAAATTATTTAATTAGTAGCGTGCCGGGAGCGACCGCAGGGGCTTATGCGTTCCGTGAACGAGCCAAGTCAAGTATTTCTGCCACCAGGATTAATATCTGTGTGAGCGTACGTATTACCGTAGAATTTCTTAAATTATAAATTGTTAGCTTTCAGGGTAACTTTCTTATCCCAGAATATTTTTTGCTAAAAATATTATTTTGTGTAAAATAGAGAGCGTGCTTGCTCGACTAAAGTGTACTGTGACAATAGACCGCAAATAGGCGGATCATTTAATTTTGAAACTTAAAGTAAATTTAGTTTTGTTTAAAATATCGGAAATCTCAGCAAATATAAAATTTGTTGAGAGATTTATCCTGGGCGTAGCTGAGCTATCCCAGCCGTTGTTCTGGACAAACCAGAGGTCGTTATAATGGATAGCAACAAATCTTTAGATCACTCATAACAAAATGCAGCCTATACAGTCAGATAGTGTATAGGTGTCCTAAAAATGCACTCAGCAGTTGAATAACAACACAAATCTTCATAAACAAATGAATTATCCATCTAAAACCTTTGTTTTTTTCGCCCAGATATTAAAATAGTTAAATAAAATTGTGTTCTATGGAATAATTGTTGAAAATAATCATTGACAGAAAAATTGATCGTATGGTATAGATCCGAATAAATGCTTACAGTTTAAAAAGTTATTCTCGTAGAAATAAGGCCCGATGAAGACTTTCGCCCACGTATACACCCCACATAAACTTTTGGAGGATGCATCGGCTTCACTTGAATTCATTATGATTCTAGTTGTTTTTTACTTTACACCGTTTTTGCATTGTTCTTGGATAACCATTAATTTTAAAAATGGCGTTTACTTATCTACGCATATAATGGATTCCCTACATAATGTTACAGTGTATTGCAAAATCGGATCGCACCACCGTTCGTCGGTTTTTCAATAACTCACCGGCCGAGACGTTCGAATTTTTTTAAAAACCAAACCATTTTGAAAATGTTTGAATGAATTAAGAACTATATATTTTTTCTTCAAATTAGATGTTCTAAAAATCTACTAAATATACTCTTCCCAGAATATTGTACATAAATCCTGGTGATGTATTGCTCAAGTCATCTATGCCACCAAGTTAACCAGCAAATCTAAAACGCCGACAAAGTAGGCGTTCGTTTGTTGAAGGCACTTGCAAACAATAAAAAAAACATTTACAGATTCCCTTGCATTTTCTAGGAACTCAGTAGCCATATGTTAACTTTGATTACTTCTCAAGGTTTTTATAACTCCCACATTCACGTCCACACATATGCATACATATGTAAATACAATATATACAAACATATAAAGGGAAAGCGTTGGCGGCTGTCTGTCAGACTCTCGCTGAGGGAAAATTTTATTTCGTTGCCTGCTTTTCAACACGTAGAGTCACAACAATACAGAAAAAGGAAAGAAAAATGTACCAGAAATAGGATATGCGACATTTTATCAACTCAAGCATAAATCACCAAATTTTTTTTTTGCTTTTTTTTAGGTGTATGTGAGCGTATGTGGTTAAGCAACCTTTCTTAACGTCTATGCTAGGCTTAGGAATTTCTAGGTTGTTGTTGAGCATACTTCGAAAGAGTTTGGTGAAAAAATGTATCTTGCATTCGTTTGCATGCCAGGAAAGCTAAATGTGTGCGGGTTAGTAGCATGTCCTGACGACATGCTCCAGGATTCGCGCTCTCTCGCATTGAATTATGCCACGTAATTTGTCTGCAAGCAGGTGTTTCTCATTAATCTTACGGTCGTTGCCTACTGCTCTTCTATACGTTCCTAACAATTTGACTTAAGCACACCCCAGCGAGTGTCCCCAATTCCCGAAACTCTTACGCTTACATACACACAGTGCATATACATATGTACTTACATGTATCTATGGCATACAAACACCTTTTGAGATATTCTTTTGTTACAATTTCGGTTTCATTTCCAAGACAGGTCTGCTTCATGCCAGAGGTTTTCTGCCTAATGGTTTGCCCATTGATGTGCCTGCCCACAGTGTTGCCAAGTGTGTTTCCCAATCCCATGTGAGTGTATGGGAGGGGTGTTTACCAGATTGGCCAACATTACCTGCAGTAGCCTGTCCCTGAATTTGTTTCAATGTGTGAATCCGCTTTGGGCGAACTCGCTTTCATAGGGGCTTACTACATACATATATCCTGCTGCTGATCCTCGTTTTATGGCCGTGCGTGCTTGGCCTTTTCATGTTGATTCTTCGTACTTTATTTCTTTGGATTTCTGCTGGCAAAATTGAATTTTTAAGCTAATCACGAATATTATCATAAATTTGGGACGTGTGCTGCTTTTGTAAGGCATTCAAGATTTTTGGCATAAAGGAAAAAACTAATTTTTATTCTTTTGTCAAAGAGTTTTGTATTTGTTTTAAAATCTGAATTTTGTTTTTCTTTTTAATTTCATATATAATTTTTTACTTGTTACGGCAAACATTTTTAGCCTCTGCTTACAATTTAAAAAATGGCATTGGTGTAGGTTGCTTTGGAGTCGGCCTTTGTTTGTTCAAGATGCCAGCAATTGGAATTTTTGTAAGATATATCTATATATCCAAATTTCATAGATATACAAGTACTCTCCCCTATTTTTTTTTTATTTATTCACCTGTTTATTTTTATTAACTTGCGCTTTGCCTTGTGGGTGGGTGATTTCTGTATTTTATGTTAAATTTATGATGTTCAGGATGTTTTTGTTGTTGTATTTTTTAGATTTAATTAAAAAGTTATTGAAGTTTCCGAGTTGTTGTCATAGTATTTAAGAGTTAACAACAACTAAACTTTAAAAACTTAACTTTTGTTTGGAATGATATAACAATTAAATTCATCTTACTTCTACGAATCGAAGTTGAGACATTTGGGCCTCAGCTTAGCTGGTTTATTCACAAAAACTAAATAGGTTTTCTTTTTTTTTTAACTTCTGAACATATTCTTGGAATTTAAGTAAATGTCTTTTGTTTCATACAAATTAATTCGAATAAAGTTTTTAATCTATTTTAAAATTTACCAATCTTGAAAGATTATACATACAATTTTTAAGCTACACCAATTTTTTACTACAATAAAGTTATAATACTTAATATTAATCTGCAAAATGTACATTTAAGTTTAGTAAGACAGACAAATTTGATTGATATTAATTTTATAATACAATTTATTTTTTAATTAAAATGCCTCTGATTTTTTTTAAAGCACACTTTCCAAATTTAATCTTTAACTAATTTGTTTACACGTACGTTTTATTTATGTTTATTATTACTAGTTTTTTTTATGAATAATTATAATAAAAATCTTATAATCTAATGAACTTTTATGCTATTTTTCTATTGTTTCGTTTTGGATTTTATTTTTATTATTTTTGTATGCAATACAAACAATTGTGAAGAAACTTTTATTATTTTTATGATTAACTTTGTCGATAAACTATAATTATTGGACCAAAAATTACCATTGAACCTTACTTATATAAATTTTAAATTATTTTTAGATTTGTTTACTTTGGTAAATTTCGATAAGTATTTACACTACTCCCAAATGTGACCGCATACGAGCCCATACAAAATAAACAAAATTCAGCTAATCAGCCTGCCGAATATTTACAAGGTCAGATTGGATCGATTTGCTTTTAGCCGCCATTGCTGCTTGTTGCCAGGAACTTGGTGTCCGACGCCATTTTCAATATCTTTTCTGTCTGGCTTTTATCTCCATTGTCGAGGACGTAGTTTTTACGTAGTGCATTGAAAAGATGCCAGCCAATGTGTCAAAAAAAAAACATTCGGAGTGACACTTTTTTAGTTCCCCTCATCATAGTGGAAAACTTTTTCTCAGTTGCTCTCTATCTGTGGGACGTATGTTGTTTAGGTATGTAAGGGTGTGTGGAAACACAATGGCACATGAAAGTCAAGTGTGGAAATATATAGTAGTTCCATATAAGTTTACTGAAGATTTAAACAACAAAACACCTTGTCCCAACTATGATCCTCCATACAAGAGAACTACATTTATATGGATGATGAGTTGGTTTTGTGTTTGCATAACCGGACATGTGCTGAAATATAACTCTGTAAATGACACTTGTCAACATGGCAGCTACTATGTATGTATGTACTATATAAGAAAACAACTCATGTTGAGAAAAGCAAACACCAGCCAAGTACATATTGACAAAAACTTGTTGTGCATGAAATTCTTTAAATGGCCAATATGCAAGGTAACTTAAAAGAAAATTGTATTTTAGTATTTGAGTTTAAGACTCCGCTGAAGATTAATTTATCATGCTATTGGGTAAAATGTAATCAGCACTGACCTGATATAGATTATAGTAAGTGATTCAGCATTTGGCTTAAACTTATCTTAGTTAGATCCTAAAATGGAAAGTCCCATTTAATGGCCGTCAATCAATGGGTTGGACCAATATAAATGCCACCTAAGCTGTCTCCACTATCTCCAGCTGCACCATTCTCCTCATCATCTGCAGTATAAAATCCATGACCATTAGTACCCGCTGGCTGAGCCTCATACGTATCGCTATCATCAACCAGACAACACTCGCCACAATCATCTGTCGACGAGTTGACGTCATCACTCAAATCATCAAGCAATGTCACCTTGGGTGCCTTTAAATCATCTACACAGCCTGCACTGGCCACGGATATCTTGACATTGCAGTTCGTCGCATCCTGCGCGCTCATCAAAGATGGCTGTGGCTGAGGTATCGGCTGTTGGATGGACGCATGCGTAACACGATAACTGAGATTCGGTGTCCTCTGTCCCATGCTTGCCATTCCAGGTGGCATTTGGGTATGTGTCATGCTCAGCGTGGGTGGCACACTAAGTACAGCCGCACCCGCTTTCTGTGCTGCGTGACCGCCACCATACAGCTGATGCGTGTCGGAAACCAAATTGTGTGCCGTCAATTGCAACGGATGCTGTTCCTTGCGTTCTGCAAAATAAATATCGATAAAATGCACGTGTTATATCTTGTCACTTGCTCCAGTATGCCCAAAACAAACAATAAGTGCTTCAATTCGGTGTGCAGTCAAGCGTGCGGATGCGGAAGTGGAAGTGCATGCCAATGTAAGTAGCCTGGAGCAGCCTTATCAGCCACATACAACTCGCTATCGCAATCCACAACGCCAATGCCCACCAGCACCACCAATACCACTCTATTATATTAATATGCTACAACAAGCTAAACGCCATATTTATGTATATTTTGGCAGAGAATCGGGTGAAAAGTTTTGCCCACAACTATCAAACTTTGCCAGCCGCATTATACAATGCATCCTTTGTGTCTCATTTCAAAAGGCATTTTTACAATGCTTCTCCAACTACAAGTATTTTCTATGCACCGCACTCCGGGTCAGGGGTTGTGGGTAATTGTGTGGGTATGCTCTTGTGTGTGTATGTGCTCAACCCTTAACAAAGTTCGCCATGTGAGGTTAGGTTGAGCAAAGAGTCCCTGATACTCGTTGCGATGCAGCTCTCTCTCTGCTCAGCCTAATTATTAGGTTGCCTTACCTTGGCTCTGAATTGATTCATATGACTTATGTTTCTAAACTTCTGCACCGCATACAATTATCAACACTTACCCAAGGGCGCCAAAAGTTTCGGCTGCAGCGGCACCATAAAATCATGTCCGGTTGTAGCCGCGCGGGGCTGCAAACTCTGCACGGCCGGCACACTCAAATAGTCCGCTACAAAAAATTAAAATTTAAAAAAAAAATACAAGAAAAACACCAACGAAATAACAAATATCGAAGAAAATTTACAAGAAATTGTTTTAGTTCTTGTGCCCAAAAAAAAAATATATATAGCGCAAAAAGTTTGAGCAGAAGTTTCAAAAAGGCAGCGAGTTTGGCGAAAAAAAATCAACGATTTGTTTGGAGGTGGAGAGGAGACTATCGCAGTGGGATTTCAGATGAAAATTTTGCTCAAGTGCAAAAAAAGTTTTCAAAATCAGTTTTTATACATTTATTACAGAATTTCAAGCCAACACTTTAAAAGCAGCCACTAAGGTTAGCTGAGGATACAGAGATTGCATGCAAGAAATGGATCGAAATACATAAAATCCACTACTTTGGACAGAGTACGGTAAGCATTTATTTTAATGCATGCTTGGAACTAAAAAGAAAAACACTTTTACAATACTTTAATGCGTTGTCAAACTGCCACCCTTTAAGTATCATCTTATACCCAAAATTGATTCAAATTGATTATATTATTAATCTTTAATCTAAACTCTCTAATTTTTATAAAACAAATTCCTATTTTGAGATATTTAACCATTTTTTTCTTTTTTTCGTTTTTCATAGAAACGGTTGACCTCTATCATTAGTCATTTGTCAGCTTCAGGTGTGTCATGTTATATCCTGGTTTTTATGCAGATCTTCCATTTTTCAAATATGTTCGTATCGTCCGAATTATGGACCAAAAAAAATAATTTATCATATTTATGTAGCGCTTGTTGACAGTGATGGGAACACC
>JBAMAX010003279.1:0-74340 GCA_037043745.1 Chymomyza amoena
TCATTTATAATATTTTTTCGCTACACTTAGATTCAGCTTAAAAAACTTGTGAATGGCAAGCAAATAAATTCATTTTTAATATTTCTTCACTACCGAACGCTGTGTTTTCGAATTGCCCATAATTAAAAATAAAGAAAAATTACATAAAAATTTGGTTGTTCATTAAGTGCACTTTTTTCCTCTACACTAAGATTAAGTTTAAATGAGTTGTGAATTGTAAGCAAACAAATTCATTTGTAATATTTTTTCACCACGTTCACGATTACGTGTCATAAAGTCCTACAAAAGCATATCTCCCGAATATGCTAGCTAAAAAATTATCAAACAAAAATGATATGAAGCTGTTCCAGTGTCCCCTTTTGCGCAAAAAGCTATCTACGCCACTGTTTCTTATGCCATGCTTTCAAAAGCTTTGCCCAAAGTGTCTGAGTGCAACTTTTGGTAAACTGGCTCAGCTGTGGAGCTTATGTCAACTCTAATGTGTGCCTTTCGACGTGTGCCTGCACAGCACTAGACGCAAAAATAGGCCAAACGCATGACAACAAATTATGTATGGCCAAGCTTTTATGGATTCCAAAAGTTTTTGAAACAATTACTGTACTGACTTGATCAAAAAGTTCCCGGAATTATCACTGCGTGGCGCTCACAGTCCCCCAATTGACACATCTGTCATTGACTTTCTATAAAATTTTCAGCTTGCTAGCTTGCCTTCGATTTTTACCGATTTTTAAAAAGAGAATAGAATTCGGAAGACTTTGGAAATGTTACAAAAGTATTTCGGCAACAATACTGTGAAGAAATCTGTGCTTAACTAGTGCGTCCTTACGATGATGAGCGAAGTGGCAAGCCATCGATACCAAAAACCGACGAAACCAACAATAAGATCCAGAGAGTTGGCAGAGTAGTTGGGCATTGTTTTTGGATCCGAAATTCAAGCAAAAAAAAGGACCGCACATAAGATTTTAGAATACCATTTGGGTAAAAACGGAAAGAATACCATCCAACAACCACCAAATTCACTCAAAAACACATCGTGTTACCATCCACTCCCGAGTGTCCAGGCACCCAACATAGCACGTTTTTGCATCGGGCGGACAGGGTTTGGAGATAGCTGTGGCATTCTTTAACCATCCTGGCGTATATGCTCCAGGATGATAATGCCCTAATAGCAGCTTGACTATCTGAATAAATCCATATGTTTGCTCCCCTAGTCACCTTGAGAAGGATACTAAGAGCGCAGATCTCTATGGCATGAATCTCCTCATAAAAGACGCTGGGCCAGATGCCCATTGCGGTAGAGATTCTGGCGTCCAACGAC
The DNA here is from genome assembly GCA_037043745.1 of Chymomyza amoena. Taxonomy (NCBI): domain Eukaryota; kingdom Metazoa; phylum Arthropoda; class Insecta; order Diptera; family Drosophilidae; genus Chymomyza; species Chymomyza amoena. Next base: position 1,319 of record JBAMAX010003279.1, read on the forward strand.
TCCAACACCTACGCCATGCTCAGTTTTGGACTTATCCGTGAACCATTGTTGTCACCGGAGGTTTCCACAGAAGCTGAATTGGGAGTAGAGATCTTAATTTCTTGTTATGATAAGGATTAGTAAGGTTCGCGGTCATTTTGCAGCTTTGGAATACTTTTCCCGTACCTACACTTTGGCTTTAGCACTTCAGAGATCTAAATTGAATGTTTGATGGCTCTAGCTCTTGGCAATATTGAGAGCAACATAATGCTTTATAAAAGTTACTTCTTATTGTTATATACGAATTTTTAAAGGTGGTCTGAAACCAGCTTAGGAAAGTTAACCTGAAGCAAAAGTAACTGCTACATTAAGAAAAAGAAGACAGAGATCGTCAAAAGAAAAGAAAATCAGTTCATTCTTCCCTAATTTCTACATTAAAATTTGCTTCAAAAACAATTTATTATTTTGCAAAGGCGTTATAATCGCCAAAATCGTTTAAACATAAGTTATTTTGGACTTTACGATGTAATAAAAAAAAGCAATAATAATAAAGAATAGCGTTAAAAGTAATATGCGGTGTTTAGCAACAGCATTACAAATAATTTCAGCCAAGCGCATATCATGAGATCTTTCATACATAAATCCCCCATACTCTTCGTTTTCCCGAATAACTTGCCGCTCGCGTTCTTCTGCTTTTTTATCAAGATTGGCCATAAACTCATCGGTAACCCGTTCAACGCAAACGCTTATGTCACGGCCGTGAATTGTAATTGGTTGTGTATTAAAGACCAGGGCATCGTTAGTCTCACTGGCGTGTGAGTAGTGCAAAAATAGGACATTCGCATCAATTATTTCGTTCTTCATTATGCGAATGTCCAGCAATGTTCCGAGATAGAAAAACTTCCGATAGATTTCGTCGAACAGATGCCTTGGTATATTGCATATGCGTAACCAGTTATTTTCGAAATCTGGCAACTCCGGATAGAAACTGTTTATCGATATAAAGGGTTCCAGTACATTGGCCCGAGGGCGTACATTAACGTTGGAACGATTTGGCATCATATCCGGGCGCATCATGAAATTCGCATTGCTTTGCACCATAAGTGGGCGCATATTGTAGTCCCCATCTTCCGTCATCATATCAGGGTGTATATCATTGGCCCGAGGGCGTATATTGACGTTGGAACGATTTGGCATCATATCCGGGCGCATCATGAAATTCGCATTGCTTTGCACCATATGTGGGCGCATATCGTAGTCCCCATCTTCCGTCATCATATCAGGCTGTATATCATTGGCCCGAGGGCGTATATTAACGTTGGATCGATTTGGCATCATATCCGGGCGGCTACTGAAGTTGGCATTGTTTTGCATCATATCCTGGCGCATATAAAAGTTCGTATCGACGGTCATCATATCCGGGTGTGTATTATCGTCCCCATCTTCCGTCATCATATCAGGGTCCATATCGTAGTCCCCATCTTCCGTCATCATATCCGTCAAATCTTCGGTCATCATTTCCGAGGGCATATTGTTATCGTTTTCCATCATATCCGGGCGTGCACGTGGTGTAACATATATCAAAGGCCGCATGCTTTTTTATTTATTTTTGACTTTTTTATACAATTTTTTTCATAAACTAGAGCTTAAATTATTTTTTTTTAACTACCTGCTCCGTCGACTTATGGTAATAAAGTGAAACAATAGACACAAATGTAGCCGAGCCTGAAAACCTTCAGTTTGACAGTTGAAAAAATTAAAGGCTACTACGTTAAGTAACAAAAATGTTAAAAACCTAGCGATGATTCTTTCCGAGATCACAGAAATTGGAGAGTTTGAAGAAACCTTTTACCTACTTTTGGTCCAGTGTATAGAGTAATTCGGGAAACTTATCGCATTTGCTCATATCGCTACGATTTTTCTCAAGTCCTCTGTAATAAGTTCGAATGGTGTTGCTCCTCAGCCTAGGAAAAGACCCATAGACCAAAGACCCTATACAAAATGTGATTCTTCATTAACTTTTATAACATTCAGAACACGCCTATTGCGACCATATGACAGGTCTCGGGGTGTAGGCATTAATTTCAGGCCAAAAGATTATGTTATCAACCGTATTTTTTTTCTTGTAGTACTCCTCCAGGAAGCTTGGGGCTTCTACAAGTACTATCCACCGGACTCTATTTGGCACAGTTTGCTTAGCTGTGTCCCAACTAATGCTGTATAGGAACAATTCGTTTAATATTGCAGGTTGCCTTTGGCCTTCCCACTCGTCTGCTGTCTTGGGGGTTCCCTTCTAAAACATCCTAACAATGCTGCTATTCCAGGAGCATGTGCAATCTAACACAACTTGCGTGCTCTTATCTCAGTGCAGATAGGAACTTCACTTGTACAGTGCCATAGTTCCGCCTTTGATATCCAGTTGGGCCAAAATATCCCGCATATAATCCTTAGGCACTTGTTGACGAATGACTGCAGCTTTGACATTATTCTCTGTGGGGTCAGCCACGTCCCGCTGCCGTACAACAGGATAGATTTGAGGCACGCATTGAAGATTCTCAGCTTTCTTCTTCAAGTTATTTGCTGGTTTCTTCATATGCGGAGCAAGCGTCCAAATGCTGATCGCGCTTTGTTGAGACGATTCTCTATCTATCTATCCTCATCCATCCCACCACTGTTGGAAATTGTGGCACCAAGGTATAAGAAGCTATCGACAAAGTTGATAGTACTCCCATAGCTGGTTATGCTGCCTTGGCTGGTGTGGTTGAGGCGCATCACTTTGGTTTTTGATGAGTTTATTGAGAGTCCAGCTTTGCTGGCAAGGATCTCGAGATCATTCGCCTTGGCTTGGATATCACTAAGCTTACGAGAGATGAAGCAAATGTCGTCCGCGTAATCCAGTTATTTCAAATGACGGGTGAGACTCCACGTAATCCTACGCCTTGACCATGCGCATACATCTCTCATAACCTCGTCAACTACTATATTGAATAGTAGTGGTGATAGGGAGCATCCATGCCTGACACCGGTGTTTGTTTGGAGAGGTGCACTAATACCCGTTGTGTAGTACCGCCAAGTCCTACGATACGATGTTGACTGGCACTCCCTTCCTCGCCAATGCCCGCCATTGCTGCTCTGTTTACGGAATCAAGGGCCTTCTTGGAGTCGATGAACAGGAGGTATAGTGGCGAGTGCCACTCCACAGCTTGTTAGCCTGGTCTACGCAGCTCCTGTGTGGTCTGAAATCTGCCTGTTGTTTGCGAATTGTTGGCTCTATTTTTTCTTGAAGGCGATCGTTGAGTAAGGTTGCTAATATCTTCTAAGTAGTGTTTGGCAGCGTAATTCCTCGCCAGTTGTTGCAGTCAGTAAGGTCCCCTTTCTTTGGTAGCTTGTTGATTATTCCTGCTTTTCAAGATAAGAAATATCCAACTGCAGCAGTTCGGCAAGTATGCCGTCGATTCCAGCTTTGCTTTGTTGCGTCTTACTCTTCTGATTGGGTTACCAATTTCTCCCACTGTCGGGGTTGTGGGTGGTATCCTAAGATTAATGGTGGGTGTTACTTCTCTGTAATCCTCTTGGTTTCTGCTTCATATCAACCGTTTATAGCTTTAATTTTTATTAGGAGCAGGGAGTCTACTCTGCCAATTTGGTTATGTAAATTTTTACATAGAAAGTTTATTACATGCATATGCAGAAACTGAATACACTTCTTACGCCCACATTGCAGGGCATAATAAATTTAAAAAAAAAATAGCAATGTGCAAAACTATTTCATTCATTGTTTTTAGTATATAAACAACTATGTATATATATATATGTACATATATACATATATGAATTAATAATAATTGTCGGCATCTTGCAAAGCGTGAAAGAGAAAACAAAACAATTATCGTTTAATTGCATTTTACAATTAGATAATCGCTTAAGCATATACGTATATAGGAGTAGGTATAGATATATACATAGTACATATATATAAATATATATTTATGTACACACACACACAAACACACTCAAGCACAGCGGTGCACATTTTAAACGCCAATTAAATATAATTTGCATATAAGCGATTGTGGGTGAGCAGATGCAATGCGTAAGTGAGAGTAAGCGCCGCACAGTGGTCAAGGACTTATTTATTTTTTGGGTAAAAAATTTGAGATGTAAATATTCAAGGAACATTAGCTCCAAAGCAGACAGTGAAGCGTTGTGGTTCTTAACTATTTATTTGCAAATATTTAAAAGTAAACTCTTTTTAATAAACTTGCTGACGTCACTGCGACAATTTTTGATTAAGGGGTAGCACCACGGCTATTTTGGTGAATTTTTAGGTGTTTTTTTTTAAGAAACATTGTTTTCTATTCAAAATCGTTAAAGGTGACGACATTATACAATAAAATTAATTCTGCTATAAAAATGATTTTTTGCAAAGTACTAAAAAACAAAATGGCGAGAAATACATGACTAATTTTTGGAAAGGACTTCACGGCTGCCATTTTCTGGAGTCGCCATTGAACTGAAACATAAAGAAATTTGCCTGCTCTTAAACTATGGATCAAAAGCCAGTGAACCAGGGCTGCAGCTTTTTTGAAACGCCAAATAATGGCAGAAATAAAAAACAATTTAAAATTAAAATTTTATTTTTTATTTATTTGACAAAATTCTACGTGGCTCACTAGATAATTTTTTTATAAAGTTTGTCTCAATTTCAAATTAATCGCATAAAAATTGACAGAGTTCATTTAAAAAACGCGTTTAAAGTTACAAGACTGGTTTGACTGAGCCGCGGAGTGCCATGCAAAATCACTTCCCGACATCGTTTGCAATATAATCGTCTAATTTAAAAACGATTTTCAGTTGATTTCACACTGTTATTGTAACATAAATTGGCTTCCAAAAAAAATCACGCCCTTTTCCAACAAAACTTCTTCTCTGGCCAGAAATATTTTACTCTTTGAAACGATTCTGAATAATTATTTGAGTTTAGCTTAGAAGATTTTTATAAAATTGCTAAATGACATATCATTTCCAAGTTGAGGAAAATGTAGAAAAACAAAATTATGTTTCGTGATTTTACAACAAATTAACATCGTATTCGTTTTTCTTAAATAACATCCAAGCACATTGTTAATGAATATTTAATTTCCGGGTAGCCAAAAGCAATAAAGAATTTGGTTGATGGGACCAACGTTTTTTTTGCTTTTTGTGAATATCTGGGATGTACGTTTCGTAATTAGTTAAAAATGGAATTCGAGCTTCTTATGGCAAAGCAGTACAAAGGCTTAGAAAATATGATACATCATAGGTTCAACTTTAGGCATCAGAGAGAACTGCTGCTATGGTAAACTTTTATGCCATAAATGAGTAAATTTCAATAAGCCCAACTATTATTCAATAAAGTAGGATGCGATGAAAATAACAATTTCAGGAATAGGTATTCAGAGCAATCAATTAAATTAATGTTTACTTCAAATGATAATTTTTTTACTTACCGCTTTAGGTATGATGAATTTGGTGGATACGAATTCTTGAATCCCACAATAAACCGCGAAAATTTGTATTTCTTATAGACAAAAAACTTTATATGTATAAAAATGAAATGCTGTACGTTTATGATCGCATAACTCTGAAACGGCTGAACGAATTTACCTAATTTTTTAACCCCCGACGCAAAAAGAGGGGTGTTATAAGTTTGACGTGTCTGTCTGTTTGTCTGTCTGTCTGTCTGTCTGTCTATGGCATCGTAGCTCCCGAACGCATGCAGTGATTTCAATTTAGTTTATTTTTGTATTAAAGGTGACTTATGTGCGAGTGTTCCTAGACATGTTTGATGAAAATCGGTTGAGCCGTTTAAAAGTTGTGGGGAGTGAAAGTGGGGAGAATGCGTAAAAAAAAGCAAACGAGCTTGACCTTAAATGTAATCTGTACCATAACAAGAATCTAAATTATAGTAAGCATATTATAATATACTAAAGTCTAACTTAACCTAACCTACCTATAAAAAGTATGAAATAAAAAATTAAATTAAAAATTTAAAAAACCCTCGAAACAAGAACTTAAGTAATTTTCATTTAAAAAGTAAAAAATAATAAAAGAAACTTAATTTTAAAGTACCTAAGAATCTATTAATAATTCTAAAAAAAAAATGCGTCGCGTTGGGGGACCGCTCCTAAGCTAACAATTTAAATACAAATAGTCTAATTAAGCAACAAAGATTAACTAAAAAACCAAATTTAGAAAATTCTTCAAAAACTTTCATAGAATTACTTCAAAAAATTTGCATGTAAGATACGACCGTCAACGACGTCTGCCCTCGCGTGTCCCCCAACGCGACGTATTTTTTCCACTCCCGCAATCGATTTACCGATTTTCTCCTACACCCCTCAACATATCAACTTGAATCTTACCCCAAATGGAAAGTTCTTGGTAGGAATATGCAGAATAAATTTTGTCGAGGGAAATGGTACAGGGTATTCTACTGTCGGATACCGCCTCGACTGTGCCACATTTTTTTTCCTTGAGGTGATACATAATATACCTAAGGGAGCTTTATAAAAATAGTGACATAAGAAGCGGCTTATCTCGAAGATTTGGTTGCCTAGCTTCTACCTTCTCTGAAACACGGAGTGGTCACATTCACTCAATAAATGAATCTCCAGCTATATCAGACTCCCTAAGGCTTATCAAAAGGTATTTTAAAATTTTACAACTGAGTTACCTTTGCTTTTGACTTCAAGTCTTTACTTATTTCATAGGAAAGTAAAAAAAATCATATTATATTGAAACTCTAACATAAGCAGACGTACATTTAAACAAATATTCGTAAAATTAAATTAGTCGGAAAATTTTTAATTTTGTTGCAAGATATATTATTCGAAAAAATTCGTTGAGTTTGAATTGCGTGCAGTCCATATAAGTACGTTATCCAATAAAAGAACAGACATCGGCAAATGGGTGCCAATATGGATCATCAGGGTATGTTACTAGCCGATGCAGACAATCCCGACCAAGAGACTAGATCCGTAAGCGAGCTTCAGGAAACAAATGGTGTCGCAACAAATATTCCCATGAGCATAGATGACCGAGAAGTGACGCATGATGACTCAGATGAAACACAAGCTTGCCCTAATAATTTCCAATATAGTCCTAGAACTCTAGTGATTATGGAAAGCATTGGGGAGATAGCCAGAGTCACACGCAAATCCACCAAGGCCATTGTTCAGCATCTAAAGGGAAATAATCGCGACCTACCAGAAGCAGATCGCTTCAGAAGTCTATTAAAAAGGTTGCAAAAAAAGGGTCTAACCACTAAAAATCCGAAGAAGCCAACATTTGCCACTAACAAAATTGCAAAGCCCCGAGGGATACTGAAGTCGAATGCCAATAAAATTACCAAACCTAAAGCAATAATAAAGGACCATGGGAGGCTCGCATCTGCAGATAAATTTGGAGGGGCGAAACGAATCAGTCCGCCCGCTGATGTCCAGAAACAAAAAAGGCCGACTAAATTCGGCTTGAAAGTTATGGCGGCAATAGACGAAATCGGAAAACCCTCGGGCTCTGCTGCATATGCGATACGTAGACATATGAAGAAAGGTGGCCATAAGGCCCAAAATGATCAACGTTTCAAGAGGGACGTGGACCGAGTGCTGAACGAGGCCGTTGTAAATGGCAAGTTGAAGAAAACAAAACGGTGCTATTCACGTCCATAATTGTTAGGAGTTTTAATAATCTTTAGATTTCTCTAAATTTAAAATATTGTGTGTAAATTTTTCGGTCTTATTTTTGTTGTATTAAATTTAAAGTGGATACCAGAAAGTGTGCCTAAGTACTGGGGGTGGGTTGTTACGGATGTTCTCATGAACGCTTCAATGAATTTCAAATCTGATTTTTACGTGTGTTAGAGATTGTCAATACGGAGGTTTTAAGCCTATTGCGATGTGATTGTGTATATTGGTTCGTGAAGTATACGCATTTTTGTGAATTTCGTGAATATTGCATTGTAGAAAATTTTTCAACACCGGGTATTGGACATTAAGTGCAGACAGAAGCGTAAACGCAAAGGTGTGGAAATGTAGTTTCTGTGGCGCATGAATTTATTAGAGATGCGAGCTCTCTTAAGAATACTTAAGTTAAAAAACGTTCATCTACGACTATTGAAAGTACGTTAGAATGGTCGTCTCAAGAACAGCAAAGAAGCATCACGTCACTTATAGTCTGCCCTAGAATTCTTCTACTGAAAAACCTTACAAGCTTACCTTAAGCTATACAAAAACTATTAAAATCCAGTTTTTAATTAAGATTTCTTGCATAAATTGTTGACGACCATTTCCCCATAGTCTTGCACCACTGTGCGCTGCAAAGTTGCATATGAATGAACCCAGCTGAGTGTGAATGACATTTCCATATGCGCTAAAGATGCCTCGAATATGTGTGTGCACATATACCTACATACATAATGTCGTAGTATATGATAAGTACATAAGTATGTGTGTGCGAGGGGGGGGTAAGAGGCAACTGCAGTTAACTGTCTCAGGTGTCACTGGCCTTAGTCGCTTGGCTCATTTGCATCAGTTCCCATGCCCCCAATCGTTGGGGGTGCGCTTCTTTCTGTATATACATATATAGTAGGTGTGTGTGTGGGTATAAGTGCATTGTATGTGTGCCATTTGCAGTCATTATTTCTGGCTTAAACGCAGCAAGACATTTCCTTTGGCATCAACTGCGAACAGGATAAATCGAGTAATTGCTCATTAATACAATTGCCAAGTGGAGCAATTAGCTTGAACATTGCCACGCGTTGTCGTTCAATTGATTGGCGGGGGGGAAAGCGCCTCAGGTAAAGGGCAAACAGCGTGGGTAGAGGGTGCTTTTTTTGTTGTAATACTATGCTAATTGCTGTTAACGATGAAATTGATCTGGCAACGATTTTATTAATTGTGCTTATTGTGGTTGTAACTCTACACCTGACACTTCATCTTAGATGTCCTTGGGGCATTCATTACACAACTGGGACACTCTGCTAGGGTTAAGCTTTAAAAATGCAAGCGAAAATTTGACTTACTTTGGACGTCTTAAAAAAGCTTAAGATTTATCAAATATCATACCAATTGAAAGAGATTTTGTCTTGCACAGTCTTAAACATCCAACCCTTGTTTTTGGACCTTATCTACCTCTGGAAAACTGTTTAGCTGAGTCATTACATCGAAGAGTAGGGTCTCTCTTCTCTGCTTCTTCTTTAATTCCCATTTCCTGTTAGGCGTCGGGGTAGCCTGGGAATATCCATCTTCTCCAATTAGGTTGATCCCGGCTCTCTCTTCTCATCTCTGCCAGGGTTCTGCTCCTCATCCTTCCCACATCCTGGATGCGATTTTCCAAAGTTTTTTGGGGTCTTCCTCTCGGTGCATTGCCTTCCGTTCTCATTTACAGCACCTGTTAGGCTCTTCTTGACTCGTCCATCCGATGTAGATGTCCGAACCATTTTAGCTGTTTCTCCGCGATTTCTTGTATAATCGACGTCTTCTGTCCTACTTCTAAACGTATTCTTTAATTTTTGACAATATCTCTCCTGGTTTTTCCTGCGACCCTTCGTACGCACTTCTGTATATATTTTATAGCCTTTCCGGATTGTTTGCTATGATAACAATATCACTCTTTATTGTTTATGAATCTACGCCTAGGCCTCGCCTTTCTTCGGTAGTCGCACTTTTGGCTTCTCTTCGATTTTATATTCTTGCTCTGTTGTCAAGATCGCGCTTTTTCAGAATTTTCACAACTTTTTCGACACACATGTTTATGGTGTTCCAGTTTTCTAAATTGTGAAGCATTTCATTGATCATATTCTCAGCATTGAGCTGTCCGACTCCAGTTTTAACAAACGCTCGCTCTCTGTTCCACCTCTCGCAGGGAAAAAATGGAATTGGAAAAGAATAATGGACAATAATGTCTAATATGATGCCCCAAAAGTCTGCGAAAAGGCGAAAAGCCAAATCAGGGGATCAAAATAAGTCCTCATCGGCTCGGGAACAAGCTTTGCAGCACTGCAGCTTTGTGGAAGCAGGGCTATCCTTATGCATTTGGTCCTGCTTAATCCGTAGCTAAGGTTGATCTGACTTAACCACAAAAACTCCCATTTTGGCTGTTACCCTGAAAATAACTTTTTTGTTAGTCTTTTTGGATATCGAATCCATATTCGGCGACTCCAGCAACATATAAAAAAACTTCGTTGAAATCCATCAGTCGAATGAAGTTGTTTGGGATTTTTGTAGGGTATCCTTATCATCATCATCAATTCCTTTATCTCCGGTGGGAGCATAGGGCCTCAATATTTGAATGCACCTTAAAAATTACACCACTTTTATTTTTGTGAGCCTGCTTTGGACGTCCAGCATGTCTATCGTTTATCGAAAATCACCCAAACAATTTCGGCTGAATTTGGAAACAACGAAAAATAGTTTTTCGCTATCAAGGGTACATAACTTTGACTAAGTCTTATAGTTAACCCATTCACAACTTATCGACATTAATTTTTATGTAATGCAAGTCTTGAGTTTTATTTTCACAGTATTTGAAAAAGTAAAATATGCAAAATGCTTTAAAAATAAAAGCATTTACTGACATAGCGAAAAAAGTCATATATCTGTAAACGGTAGAGCGTTAAAAATTGTTTGCCTCTTTCAACTATTATAAGTACCAAGTGCACCATATGCCCAAAATCATGCTCAACCCAAAGCTATTTATGTTTAAAGTTTAACTTCTACGCCTCTAAAAAAACACCCTCTATGTATGGAAAGTTGTAAAATATTGCTTTATACTTGGAATGAAACTTAAAAACCTGTTGCTAAATGAAAAAAATAAACGTAACAATTACAGTATAGTGAATAAAAATGTACGACGTTGGAATACCCTGCACACATGATGCTATGAAAACTGGCGTACGATTTGTATGAGAGCTATGTGAAATAGTTGAACACTTTTGATCAAACTTCACACAAATATTTAGACTAAAAAAAATAAAACAGATATTAATTTGGTACTGCTATTAAAAATAATAATTTTTTTCCATTAAACCTACATATTGGTCCACTATATATATAAAAATCTACCACACAAAAATTGAAAAATACTAGCAAAGAACGTATTGCATGATCTTCTAATTCTTGGATGATGCTTTGTAAGCATTTTCTATAAGAAAGTTTGATTCCATATATTATATATTAATAGAGAGCTTCGCCTCCTGCTCACTTCGCTCACCAACCCCCGCCACTCCATCGCCGCAAGCCGCTCAGGGGGGCCAACTTGAAATTAAATCACTTCTTTATTCTTCTCATACTTCTTCTTTGATGCTTAACGCTTTCTACCCATATTTCGCTAAATTCCTTACTTTATAAAAATACAGGGTGCGCCATTTGAATGTGGTCGATGGAAACTTTTGACCCAGGAAGTTCATCGTTGATTTCGCGGTGTGACATGTCGCGCCGTCTTGTTGAAACCAAAAGCCTTTAAGACCTTTTTCACGCATTTCTGGTAAAACAGAGTGTGCCAACATCCATCGATACCGATCCGCATTGACAGTTTCCCCAACTCTGAAGAAGAACGGACCGATGATGGTTTTTGAGCAGACACCGGCCCAAACAGTCACTTTCTGATCATGCAGTGGAGTTTGATGGATAGTATGAGGATTTTCTTTCCCACAAATGCGACAGTTTTGTTTATTTACAGTGCCAAATAGCGTGAAATGGGCCTTATCAGTCATTAAAATTCGCTCCCAAAAATCTGGCTCCGATTTAATGAACATTGTCACTATTTCCGTGCCTTCTTTGGGCGTGAATCGATTCATGGTTAAAATTGTAATGCAATAACCTTTCCAAAATGTGTTCGACGACGTCAATCGGTTGAAATCTGTCAAAGTTATTCAATATTTCCATCGACCACATTCAAATGGCGCACCCTGTATTAGAAAAAAATCATTACAACATGTTCTACACTTTTAAAAAGATGAGAAAAAAAACTTTTTTATATAATAGAGGCATATATGTATATAAATTTTGTATTGATAGAATTTTGTCTATAGTCTTCGACATCTAGATATTTATGCATACGAAATAAAGTTCCCAGCGTCTATTATTCCCGAGAATTCAACATTTATACAATCGATTTGTATTAATAGAATTTTCTCTTGTGGTCTTCGAGATCCCAGCAACTAGAACTCCTGAGATTTCGGCATTTAAACAATCGATTTCTATTGATAGCATTTTCTCTATAGTCTTCGACATTTAGATATTTATGCATACGTCATAAGTTCCAAGCGCCTACGATTCCAGAGAATTATTGATTGAATTTTCACGTGTGGTTTTTGAGATCTAGATGCATACAAAATTGAGTTCCCAGCACTTACAACTGCTAAGATCTCGGCATTTAAAGAAATTCATTGACTTTTCCACATCCGATTCGACGACTAATCCACTGTAAATTGGAGTGTCGGAAAATTTTAGTATGCTTCATAGCAGTTACGGATTAAAGAAAAAAGGCCCAGTGGGCAAAATTTCTTCAGGGATATTGCAATGGACTATGCTTGGTAGAATCTTGTTCTTGTGAGAAATATATATCCGCAAAACTGATAAACTCATACTTTAGAGCAGTTGTAAAAAAAGTTGCATATTTCTCCATCAAATTGCACACATTTTTTAAAATTCTTTCTCTTCCATGTTTTTGAAGGATTCAGGTTTGAGAAATCCTAAAAGTGAGTTTATCTCATCAAAACCTTTGGCCCTTTCTTGGAATTCACTGCACATTCTGTCCAGAACTTCAAAATACCCAATGCGATGTTTCGTTCCATATCCAGAGAACTGTCCTCTGCTTTCTCGTCTGGCATTTTTTTCCTTCGTCGTTGTCTTATGATCGGATAATCCGGATACTTCCATGCCATCTTCTCCCATTGAGATTTAGCTTTCGAAGCGAAAGAATCATATTTTCTCTCCTCACGCAAGTTTTGCAAGTTCTTCATTACATTTTTGATCGCCGAAAGTAGAGAATTTCCATTATATCTTCTCTAGTAGCCTTTTCTCTCGATGTTTCTCGTTCAAAACAGTTGACAGTCAAGATTTTGTATAATTGCTTCTACTTCTTTCAGCCGTGCAGACCAACAAGTATCTCTCGAGCCTTTGATGTGGAGTCTTCGTTTCTGTGACAGCGATTCGCTTTCGATATCTTCCAATGGCGCCGCACACTGTTCATCTTGTGTCTCTTTTCGACAGTCAGAGTTGATCTCAAAAAGTTCAAGTTTCAATTCTTCCAGAAGTTGGATACCGAAAGATTCTGTATTTAGAGAAAGATTTTTGCTTTCTTCCAAAAGGGTTTCCCATCGCCGATTAGACTGCGAGAAGTAGTTGAAAATTCGCTGTAATGTTGCAAAAAAGAGTTTGATTGAAGGACTGGCGAATTTGTCAGCTGCATGAAATAGAACCAGGTTGAGTTGATGTGCTGTACAATGGATGTAAGGAACGAAGGCCTTCCCTCCAACATATCTTCTGATAAGTGTTTGTAGTCCATTCAGCTCTCCTGACATAACTGGCGCGCCATCGAAAGCTTGACCACATAAATGCATTTTTTTTGAATAAGTCAGAAATATTCGACAAACTTTGAGAAAATCGTAGACGTTTTAAATAACTGATTAATTACAAAAGTTATTTGATTTCATATTTAATTTACGATAGTTATCAAACAATGCAATTATTCTGATAACAGGGCGCCACTAAAAGAAAATTGAACGTGTGCTGTTCACAAGGGACTCACCGAAACCTTTTTTCAACAAAAAAAGAAAAAAAAAGAAATCGAAGGTGTAACTTTCAGCAAGTGGGGCCCTGAAAGCCGGGGGGGCCCAGTGGGCAAACGCGCTTTTGCCCACCCGTTAAATCCGCCACAGCTTCATAGCTATAGAACTTTGCTCTCTCTATAAGTTACGAGTTTTTAAAGTCGTCACGAGAACAAAGCCAAGTCATCAGTGCAGTTTCTCAAATGATGCTCGTCAGTCAATTGGAATCAACAATTTCATCGAAGCAATAATAACAACAACAACAACAACAAAAATAGCATTCAAGGTCTTCCCAATTTGTGGCTCATATGATCGTGAATCTTTATCATATTATGTTGTTATTTGACATTTGGATGCAAAAGTTCATTTCAATGCGCAAAATGATTCCAAGCGCTAAAAAAGGCTCTCCCCCCAAAAAAAAACCCCCTCTCTCTCTGCATACGCTCCTGGCCGATATGCAGCCGGATTATTGGTCTATTGGTCTATTGGTATATACCATATATTTGCCGTTAGAGGCAGTGTTGATAAGCGCAACAATTGGCAAAACAAAACAAAACAAATTGTATATCATGTTTGACACTAACTGCGCACTCGACTTTATGGCGTGTGAACTTGAGATATATATACATATACATATATACACTATATACTATGTACATAAAGCATATAGTACATACATACATATATACATAGCCGAATAAAACAAAAAACTGCATTAAACCGGTTTGTTGTTTTTTGCAAAAAAAAAAAACACAAAAAAAGGTTTGCCATGTCATGGGAACAGGTAGTTCGATAACGGCATGCATGTATAAAGACTATGTATTGTATATATATATATAGAGTATAGATTTATTGTGTGTATGCACTTATATATATTGTCTGCCCCTATGTACATACATATATGCCATGACAAAATTGAACCCAACAAAGTCATAAATTTCCTTTAGAGGAGGCGTGAATTGAAAATGGAATTAGCTTTTTCGCATTTCACTTGAATTTTAGAAATTTTCGGAATTTTTGTGTAAATTTACTAAAATGCAGTAAGTCAAGTACCTTAAATACTATATCTTTGATTCTATGAGGTAATAGATTCAGTTTGTTTTTGTTTGGGGTGAAAAAAAGCTGATAAAAATAAAATGAATATGCCAAAAATAACCTAAACTTGGGGGGTAGGGCCGTAGAGTGTAAATCTGGGCCCGAGGGAATATTGTACCGGCCTCTCTATTACATATTTAGCTTGAATCGCGACTGCACAAGAGTAATTACAACGGGCCTATGAGGGAAACCCTTCTTTCCATCACTCTTGACGGGCCTGCTTAAGGTGCTACATATTTTTTTTATACCCTGTACCGTATGGTACAAAGGGAAGGGTCTGAGACCCTTCTAAGTTACCTAAATTTTTATCAGGGTGACTAGAGAAGTCGATATACCCATGTCCGTGTGTCCGTATGAACGCCTAGATCTCAGAGATATAATAGTAAGAGCTAGAGTAAACAAAGTTGCACATTAGATATTTTACTTTTTTGATATCGGGGTTTTATTATATTAGCTCCCATTAGGATGTTTCAGAGGACCTCGAAAAACCCAAAAGTTCTAAGATGGATAGTTCGCTTGTGCTTGATATCGTAACCAAATTTGGCATTCGGAAGTTTTTAGAGTTCCCAAGCACTGTACTAAATTTTGTTAACATCGGTTTACTGTATCATATAACTCTCATAGGACGGATCTGCCGAAAAATCGATCTTTGAACAAAATTCGGCATGAATCGCTTGTTTATTATGATATCGTTACCATATTTGGAACACGGTAGTTTTTTAAATACTGTGTCAAATTTCGTCAAAATCGGTTGAATAATCATATAGCTCCTATAGGACGGATTTGCCAAAAAATCGAATTTTGAACAATATTCGGTATAATTCGTTTGATTATTATGATATCGTTACCAAATTTGGCACTTGAAATATACCAAGCACTGTGCCAACTTTTATCAAAATTAATTGACTATATCATATATCAAAGCTCCCATTAAAACGATCGGTCAAAAAAACAATTTTGCATAAAAATTCTTATAATTTTGGTTGTTTATGAAGATATTGTAACCTAATTTGGCAATCCAATGTATTTTGGTGATTTAAAGCAATCAAATAATAAAGGGTATCCCAAAGTCGTACGCGCCTGACTTTAACGTACGCCTTCTTTTTTAAATATTAGAGTTTAAAGACGTTTTATTAAAGTTTTAAATTAAGAAACAAAAATTGTTTCCCCAAATTTGACGGAATACAAATAAGTTCGAATTGGTAACGATTTTTGCCAAAAAAAACATAAATTTTTGTTTATGCAGTCCCATTTTTATTTTTGGTTTATCCAAATTTTTTTGTTCACGAACAAGATTTGAAAATATTAAGGTTTAATCGATATTTATTTGAGATATTCTCGTTTAAAGTCTTGAATAATATAGCTTAGTGCTGAGATCCTTATGAATGATGGTTTATCCAAATTTTTTTGTTCACGAAAAAGATTTGAAAATATTAAGGTTTAATCGATATTTATTTGAGATATTCTCGTTTAAAGTCTTGAATAATATAGCTTAGTGCTGAGATCCTTATGAATGATGGTTTATCCAAATTTTTTTGTTCACGAAAAAGATTTGAAAATATTAAGGTTTAATCGATATTTATTTGAGATATTCTCGTTTAAAGTCTTGAATAATATAGCTTAGTGCTGAGATTCTTATGATTTAATAAAAATAATCTCAAGAGTCTGTTTTCTGTATATTATATTACAAGTGCATTAACCCCCTAAAGGCTCCGTTTCGAAAAAATCTATTTGGGGTGAATCCGAAAGCTTAATATAGGGTGATTCATTCCGTGAGTGTCGAAAAGAGCTAAATAAGTACTTTGAATATAATTTAAGCGCGAATTTCAACTGCTTTTGTCTCAAAGCATCGAGAACTTACAAAAAACAGGAAACAAATTTCCGTAAGCCGGTTCCAAGCTATGATGATTTGTTCAAAATGCTGAGGACAGTGAAAATTGACAAAAGCAATGCTCTTTTAGATGATTTCCCATCTTTAAAAAAAAAACATTTTCTCAGGACAACCATTATTTTAATTCCACATTCATTTATTCCAATGTAATTACATTCAACCTCCTTTATTTTACCAAAAATAAAAATAGTAAAATGTTTTCGATAAAACTTTATGCCGGTTTTTATAATTTTAGAACACTTCCGAACTCGCCCAAAAAACTCGAAAGTCAATAATTTGGCATTTTTTGCTGGGACATCAATCGATCTGACAAAAAAATCTTCGTATCGATTAGTAATTTTGAAACAATGAAGCTTATTCAATGCCCTTACCAACACAACTTTCAATTATGAAAAAAAAAAAATATTTTATCACTCCAAAAAAACGACAAAAAAATTCAGAATTAATCCCACTTGCCTCTAACAATCAATTCAGCTAGCCCTTAGTTGCCGTATCGACTACTTTGCCATAGTGGCCATACATTATTTTATATACGTTTGTTCACATGTTCGTCGATTCGACGTATACGAATTTTAATTGTTTGTACCTCAAATTCTAAAGTTTTGGAATTTTGGGTATTTTAAAAATTTCATTTTTCATTACACAAAAACAAGGAATGATTTTAGTCGATTCGACTAGCTTATAAGAATTTTGAAATTGAATTTTAGAGCATAACTGAACATGATCCAAGATGAAATCGTTCTTAAATCCAGATTCACATTCTTGCTTTGAGATATTTTACACTCATTGTAAGTTACTTGAAAAACTTGTTTCATGTTCAAAACAGACTTGAACTCAGAACTCGGATACTTCCTCCAAGATCTCGTATACTCGAAATAAGTTTGAAAGTTATCTTGAATTAAGTAGGAATTTCGTGCTATTTCTGAATTTATTTATTCTTAGTTAAAGTATTTCGTACTTAAAAAATCATACTTAATCTGGGTATCAAGTTCTTCATTTTAGCAAATCCATACTTGGGCCAATATCAAGTTCCAAATGTGACGTTTTAGGTACGGAATACCTGAGTTTTTTTCAAAGTCTAGGGCTAATAAAATGCTTGCATTTGTCCAAGTTTCTGAAGGGCATAAGCCCATTATATATGTATGTGTGAAAATTGTTTCTAAGAAGTGCTATAATCTTATTAAAATATAATATATTTAAATGATCTTTAAAATGTTTGCATTTATTATAGCGGCCTTAAAACTTCCATACAAGGAAATATATCTAAAACAAAAGCTGGATTTTTAGCTGTATATCGAAAAATTTCTAAGCATTTAAATTTTAAAATACTTCCAAGGACGCTGACGCTACTCCGCCTTCTATTTCTCATTTTTTGTTGCACACAAGTAACGTCACGCCAAAATTCGCATATATTCATATGAGTTCGATTTGATTTGGGGAAAACCCTACAAGCCTGATCATAACGTTAAACGACATTATCAAAATAGATAAATCGTTATCGAAATCGCATACGAAATCCAGAACAGACCTGCCAGATAAAACTTAGCAAGCTGTTAATTTAATGCACGGGCCAGCACGCATCAATCCGAGCGTTGCCAATCAATTAAATCAAATCAAATTGAATCACAACGCATTGAAATCAGAAGAAAAAAAAGCAAAATACGTTCCAAGATGAT
Organism: Chymomyza amoena; assembly: GCA_037043745.1. Taxonomy (NCBI): domain Eukaryota; kingdom Metazoa; phylum Arthropoda; class Insecta; order Diptera; family Drosophilidae; genus Chymomyza; species Chymomyza amoena. The sequence goes on from JBAMAX010003279.1 coordinate 19,770, forward strand.
TCATGGAATTGGATGCCAGCTCTGCTCTGTCAGTCGTCGCAGTCAACTACATAGTCATGTAAATAGTAGTATATATTTAGTATATTATATACTATATACCCGTATGTGCGCATAGTTTTAGCTACTGCTCAAAGTCCGGCCCATTGATCGTGCCGGTCATTTGGATGGACGGACACGCTCTTCCGGAACTTTACGCCCCTATCAGCGACAAAGTATCTACCATATCTATGTATTGTATTTACCGAGTAGAGCTCTATGTACACATAAGAATATGCCTTTGACATTTCGCTATGCATTGGCATTTCTATTTATAGAACAATAAGAGGCGTAATTTTTATACACTGTACCCAACAGGGTTATACTCCTTGGCCAAAAAGTTGGCAGACTCGAAAATGTCGAAAACAAAGTTTTTTACACGCTCCAAAATAAATTTCTTTTTAGAACGCCTGCACTCTTAGAAAACTTTTCAAGATCAGAGTATTCTCAAAAATTTATAGCGAAGTTATAGCTACTTTCCAGAAGTTCGTATACCACACAAAAAGTGATATTGAGTGTATAGTGACTTACTTTTTTTTTATTATAAGTGTTGGATTATAATCCTTAGAATCATGGGTTGATTGCCAATAATAAATATTCGAAAAAAAAGAAGTTTGTAATAAGGATATTTGATGCTCTTATAAACAATCCTTTTTTCTTTCTTTCAAAAAATTTAAATATTCAAAGAAATTGTAGCTTCCATTTTGTGGAATACCTATGAAATATATCTTCAGGGAGATCACTATTACTACGTATACCTAATATGTTGAATCCTTTTTTATACAAATTTTTTTATTTTCAGGAAGTTCGTAGTACCCATATTTTATGCTCTTTATTATAATTCAATTTTGCTTTCTTTAAAAAAATTAAGCTATTCAAAGAAATTGTGGCTTCCATTTTGTGGAATACCTATAAATTATATTGTCAGGGGAGATCACTATTACTACGTATACCTAATATGTTGAGTCTTTTTTTATATAAATTTTTTAATTTCCAGACGTACGTAATATATATTTATTTTATATATTGGGTACATAACCTCAAATATCTCAAAATCCTGACGTGATGGGCCAGTTCTGACGCCGGATTCGGATTCTACGCACCAAATTACTTCGGAAATAACCCTTAGCTTTCCAACAACTCACATGACCCCTGTATTTGTAGACCTGTGATATCTATAAAATATATCTTTAGGGTAGATCACTTATTACTAAGAAGTTCGTAGTACCGATTCTCTCTCTGTTCTTTGTGTCTTTAACTATCGGTATCTTTTATCTTTATCGCATACCTAATATACTTTCTATATCGTGTTCTTGCCCAACTCTCCACAACATAGCCAGTTGGCAACTAGTGCAGTGTATACTATAGTCGTTATATCTCAGTGACTGTGACAACCCGTGCCTTTTTTTTTTTCATATGAAAATTAATTAATTTGTGTACGATTGTTTGGTCAGCGGGACATGATAAAAACAATTGCTTGTTATTGCTGTTGTTCTTGTTGTTGCTGTTGCGGTTGTTGTTGTTGCTTGTATGCTACAGTGGGACGAAGGTTATTGTGCAGCAGTTGCATTTGTTGTTCGGTTGAGGAGGGCATAGCAAATGATTTTTAAACGCATTAAATTTGTTGCTGTTATTGATTTCCCGGCCACCTAACCCCAACCCACTGCCGCATAACCCCCCTCGGACATTTCCGCATTAGTTGTGTGCACTTTCCGGCAAGTGGGCTAGAGCTGCGAGCGGGGGTAGCGAGCGGAAGGAAGCGTTGGCGTTGGTCACCAGTCACCGGTCACCATGTAATGCTTTGCTTTCTGCGCACTTGGCATGCAATATGGCGCCACTTGACAGTGGACGAAAATTACATTAAAAAAATGGAATTTATTTTTTAAAATAAACAGCAACAGATGCGCTCCCACATACGCATTTTTTCTTAAAATAGATTTAAATTAATTTGTGTTGGAGTTGCTATTCATTAGTTATGAATATGAATAATAATTTTTGGGGAAAAAATGTGCAACTCCAAGCAAAATTTTTAAAGGTTTTTTTTGCCAAAGGCTATTTTTACTCACTTTTTTTTTGGATAGATTTAAATTAATTTGTGTTTGAATTGCTATTCATTAGTTCACTTATGAATAATAATTATTTTAGCAAAAAAAGCTAGATGTAAAGGTTAAGTAGTAAACGAAATTTATTCTTAAAATCTTTGACATTTTTGCATTTTTATAAAAATTAATAGCTCCTATAGACGCAAATGTGTTCCCAAAATTAGTTTTCTATGCATTTGACAACTCTTTACGATAAAAAAAAAAAACAAAAAATTGGGAAACAATTATCGACCGTGCTTCGAAAAACAAAACCGAAAAGTTTCTTTGGATTAATTTTAAAACCGAGTGTTTGCTGCACCCAAATGCTCCAAATCGATTTTTTTATGCGGTTTGAAATCGAATGTTTTGCTGCAAGAGGAATTAAAACGAATATACTGAAATATTTTTTGATATACTTAGATTCTATTTAGGCCAACTTTAAGTGGGATTTCTATTGAAAATTATTTTAAATAATATTTTTTTTCTGACTCAACCACAAAAAAAGCAGGCACAATCAGAAACTAGAATTTATTGGAAGAAGAATATTATTTATTTTATTTATACATATTAATTATTAAACATAAAAAAAAATAATTATAATATAATAACTGACTAAAAAAAAGAGCGTTAGCTGCTACGGCCATCGATTCGACTGTTGCATATTAAATATCGGTTAATAAGTTTATTTTTTTAAAGGAAACTTAATTATTAGATTAGTATTACTAGGAGTTGGGTCTATGAGTAGTTGAAATGGTTGAATTTGACCAAAGAGAGACAATCGAATGTTTTGGAATTGCGTGCAGTCGTCCAACATGTGTTACACTGATAGTTCTCCCCCGCATTTGGGACAGGTTGGCTTATTCTCATTTTTATACCCTGTACCGTATGGTACCATGGGTATATTAAGTTTGTGCAAGCCGAAAATGTATGTAACATATAGAAGGAGACGTCGGAGACACCGCAAAGTTACCTAAAATATGATCAGGGTGAATAGAGAAGTCGATATACCCATGTCCGTCTGTCCGTCTGTCCGTCCGTGTGAACGCATAGATCTCAGAGATGGTAAGAGCTAGGGTTACCAAACTTTCACATTAGATCCCATATTATTCCAGGCATGTTTATTTTATTTTTTTGATATCGGGGTTAAATTATATAGCTCCCATGGGGGTGTTTGAGACGACCTCGACAAAAAAAAAGCGTTTTAGATGAATAATTCGTTTGTTTATGAAGATATCGTAACCAAATTTGGTATTCAACAAATTTTATAGTTCCCAATCACTGTACCAAATTTGATCGAAATCGGTTGACTATATCAAATAGCTCCCATAGGACCGATCGGCCAAAATAACTATTTTAAAGAAAAATTCGCTATATTTCGTTTTTTAATAAAGATATCCTAACCAGATTTGGCGTTTGGAAATTTTTTAGACCACTTAAGCAATGTGCCAAATTTGAACAAAATCGGTTGACTGTATCATATAGCTCCCATAGGTCCGATCTTCCAAAAAATCGATTTTTTAACAAAATTTGTTGTGTTTCGTTTGTTTGTTAAGATATTGGGACCAAATTTGACATTCGTGAGTATTTTATAGTTCCTAAGCACTGTACCAAATTTAATCCAAATCGTTTGACTAGATCATATAGCTCCCATAGGACCAATCGGTCCAAAAACACGTTTTTTATACAAAATTCGATGTGTTTTGTTTGTTTGTAAAGATATTTGAAATAAATTTGGCATTCATATCTTTTTTAAGGTATTTAAGCACTGTATCAAATTTTATTGAAATCGGTTGACTATATCCCATAGGAACGATAGGTCAAAAAAAAAATTTTGCTTAAAAATTCTTCTGTTTTTGGTTTTTTGTGAAGAAATCGGACTTTATTACAAGCTAGAGGTGCAGGGTATCCTAAAGTCGTCCGCGCCCGACTTTACGTCCGCCATTTTTTAGTAGATAGTTGTGAGTCAGAGTTGCATAATCTTCTATGACGGGAGGCTGGGTGCTGTATTGCATCTTTGTTTGGGTTGAATTGCTTATACCAGTGGGAAAACGAAAACCATTTTGACAATTCTGTTATTTTCAAAATATTTTTGATATTTCGGCAAAAGTCTTGTTTGACGGGGGGATAACCGTTATGCAAGCGGATCGCCCTGCATATTTGGCAGCCGAATCTGCGAGTTCGTTTCCGTCCATGTGCCCTGGGATCCAAAATAGCTTTATTTTTGTAGCAGATTTCGCATATCAAGTTGTTGCAGTTGTAGGGATTTTTGCAGGGTGGATAAACTATCGCTGCAAATGACATGTTTTCATTTAACTTCTAAAGCGTATTTTATAAAAATAGAGAAGTACACAGGAAGAAGTCCCCAAGACACAATAAAATCACCGCAAACTTAGTTGCGTCGTCGGTTTTGGACCCGTCGGTATAAAGACATTTCCAGTTGGGGCAGTTCTCTAATTCGGCGGCGAAAAATTGCTGGAAAACTGTTTTGTTTGTTACGGCTTTATTGAATGTGTGTAGAGATGTGTTTACTAAGTCGTTCTGTATCCGCCAAGGAGGTGATGGGCTGACCCTATTCCAACGGTTGGGTGTTTCTAGTCCATGTTTTTTGCTGAAACTCGCACATCTCCGAATTGTGGATATAACTTTAAATTTTCTGATTAAAAGCGGCTCAGCAGTATTGGGTTGGTAGAACATAAAATTTTAGGGATAAGCTTAAAAGTCGTTTGAGCAACTCTCGTTAGAATATCTGGAAGTCCTGATTCGGCAAGTAGACATTTGGTGGGTGCCGTTGGGAAGGCGCCAATGCTTCGTCGCATCGTTGCGTAATAAGGCGGAAAAAATATCTTCATGTTGCTGGAGGCGCACCAACCATATATTGGCAACCCATACTCAATTTTTGTTAAAAGTAAGGCCCTAGTGGCATGTATAAGAGAGTTTGGATGGATATGAGATGAGGCGCTTATTTAAATTATCTCTAAGGTTTTTACAGTGTTGCTTAAAAGTAAGTCGTTGGCCAAGCACTTTTAAATATCTTGCATATTCTATTTCTATATTATTTACAGATAATGTTGGGTATGGGCAAGGAGCTTTTTTATATAAGTGAAATAACTTACATTTTTCCAAAGCTAGATTAGCTCCCGAGTATTTACCCCATTCTTCAATATCTCTAAGTATATTCTTAAAAGTAGAAGAGAAAATTTGTATCTTTTACTTTACTATATAAATGCATCGTCAGCGTAAACCGATAAATCAATTTTCTTGTATTTTAAAATAATGTTGTTGAGGGATTCGAAGCCACCGAGAGGGGCGACCCTTGGGGAATGCAGTTATGTAATTTATGAAAATTATGGAAGAAGAATAAAATATGCGTATTTAGCGAAAATAGAGAAAAAAAGAGACAACAAAAAATCTTTTTCTATAGCAAGCAAAAACGAATTCGTATAAAATTTTCCTGTTTGGTTTTTTCATTTTTTCGGAGTATGGCTGTATATTTTGGAACCAATTCGTAAACAAGCTAATTAAATTGTTTATATAGAACCATATTGCTCATAACTCAAAAAAAGTCATATTGCAGAAGACGCATTGAAAGTTTTTATCGACCCCACAATTTCATAAAAAATCGTTAAAATAAATTCTCGATTCTCTTCTCACATGGCAAGTATTTTTGATATCAATATGAAATTTTTATACAATGCACAGTTTTTCATAACGAAAAAATCTACATTATTGGCTCAAAAAGCGAATTTTTTGAGTTATGACACCCTTCTTATAAATGAGCGATATGTGCGAATTAGCCGAATAGATTGTTTTGACTCGCGTAGAATTTTTCCTTCCATATTATTCTTAAATTAAGAAAAAAATACGCCCAGTCTAAATATTCCTAAAATGCTTTATTCTTTCAATGATAGAACTTCCTCTTCAAATCTTACTAAATATTCTGAAATTAAGTATTTGTATCTTGAAAGCTTTTCTAAATCAAATTTTCTTTTTTTTTAGAGCCTACCAACCATTTTTAAACTAAAAATATTTACCCAAGATCACACTAAATACATTCAAATTAAATATATCGAAATACAAAAAAAAAATCTCTTGAAAAATCTCTCTTGGATGAAAATTCCTCCAATTTCCTACTAAATATTCTGAAATTAAGTTTTAGTGTCTTAAAATCTTTTTTAAATAAAATTTTCTTCTTTTTAAAAACCTTCCAAGCATTTTTAAACTAAAAATATTTAGCCAAGATCACACTAAATGAACTCAAATTAAAAATTTCGAAATACAAAAACAATCTCTTGAAAAAATGTCTCTTGGACGGAAATTCCTGCAGTTTCCTACTAAATATTCTTAAATTAAGTTTGAGCGTCTTGAAAGCTTTTCTTAATCAAAACTTTTAGTTTTTAAAATCCTAGCAAACATTTTTATACTAACTATTTTTACTCACGATCTCACCAAATGCTCTCAAATTAAAAATTTCTGCTTAGAAACCACTCTTGGATAGAAATTCCTCCAATTTCCTTTGTTGAGCTGGGAGCTAGGAACTGCCGTGTTGCTTGAGATTTGAAAAAACCAGCATTTCTATACATTATTGCCTGATTCTGTTTTATGGTGTGTATGTATTCCGGAGTGGCAATTTAATTTTGGAAAGAGAATAAAGCGTCGATCTCTTGAACCCTTAAATTAAAGGGTAAGAGTTGTACTAAATGATGTAACTGGAAAGAAGGACCACAAAAACTTCAATCTGCCCTTCCTGCTCCTCCATTTTGAAATCATAAAATCATTTCTTGACAATCGATCTTTCAAAGTTATGGTGAAAGGTGAACGCTCGGAACGACGGACCATTAAAGCTGGAGTGCCGCAAGGTAGCGTTATATCTCCATTTTTATTCACCATTTTTACTATGGACATGCCGAGCTCGACGGGCAGTTCTGAGCTTATAACGGCAACGTATGCTGACGACACTGCCATTCTTTCGTCTTCCTCCAGCGTTCAAATGGCTGCTGATACCTTACAGAGCCAACTGGACATTATAGCAACTTGGGCGAAACGCTGGAACATCCAGCTTAATAGTGACAAATCTTCCAGCGTTTTATTCTCGTTAAAGAAGACCCAAGTCCTGCGCTTACTTTAAATGGAGAGATAGTTCCAATGAAAACATCACACCCGTATCTCGAATTCACCTCGACAAAAAATTGTGTTGGAGGGACCACGTTAAAATAATAACAGCAAGAAGCCTCAACAAGTAGGAATTGAAACTCGAAATAGTATCTGTTGGGTACGATAACTCTGCAAATGATCTCAGACGAATCGCTGACGTGATAAGGCGGTGCCAGTTCTGACGCCGGATTCGGATTCTACGACACCGAAATTACTTCGGCATAACTGACTCTTAGCTTTCGCAGTACCAACTTGACACGCATGTTGACCTGTGAATCCCATAAAATCAAGGGTTGATTTCCATTAATAAATAATCAAGTAAAAAAAAAGTATTAAATGGAATGCAAATTTACCGGAAACTTTTTTGTCACAAGATGTATATCAGCTAGTTTTGGTTCCAAAATCGCTTTGCCGAATGACTGTTGAGCGTCGACATAACAAGGATGCTCTTTCTGCAGCCAAGATATTACCAGGCTCGGCAGATGTCTCAAGCTGAGAATTCTGCAGGAACCACTCTTGATAGAAATTCCTGCCAAGTTTCGCTTATGCTGGGCTACCGAGCTAGGACACTGCCGTGTATGCGAGATTTGCAAGAGATCGCATTTCTATAAGTGTTCTGGATTCGTTTTAGGTCTGTATGCTTACCTTGACGGAACTTTAAGTTTTTAAAATGCTGGAAAGATCCCTATACTAACACTTGTACGGATCTCATCGAATTCTCAACTTAAATTCTGCAAGACACCACGCTTGGTAACAACTGTTGGCTGGGACTAAACTGCCGTGTAGCTCGAGAATTGCGGAAGAGACCGCAATTCACATTATTGGGTTTCGCTGCCCAGCTATATGATATAGTCAGCCGATTTCAATAAAATTTGACACAGTGCTTAAATACCTTAAAACAGATATGAATGCCAAATTTATTTCAAATATCTTTACAAACAAACAAAACACATAGAATTTTGTATAAAAAACGTGTTTTTGGACCGATTGGTCCTATGGGAGCTATATGATCTAGTCAAACGATTTGGATTAAATTTGGTACAGTGCTTAGGAACTATAAAACACTCACGAATGTCAAATTTGGTCCCAATATCTTAACAAACAAACGAAACACAGCAAATTTTGTTAAAAAATCGATTTTTTGGAAGATCGGACCTATGGGAGCTATATGATATAGTCAACCGATTTTGTTCAAATTTGGCACATTGCTTAAATGGTCTAAAAAATTTCCAAACGCCAAATCTGGTTAGGATATCTTTATTAAACAACGAAATATAGCGAATTTTTCTTTAAAAAAGTTATTTTGGCCGATCGGTCCTATGGGAGCTATATGATATAGTCAACCGATTTCGATCAAATTTGGTACAGTGATTGGGAACTATAAAAAACTTTCGAATACCAAATTTCGTTACGATATCTTCATAAACAAATAAATTATTCATCTAAAACGCTTTTTTTTTGTCGAGGTCGTCTCAAACACCCCCATGGGAGCTATATAATTTATCCCCGATATCAAAAAAATAAAATAAACTTGCTTCCTATGGAATAATATGGGATCTAATGTGAAAGTTTGGTAACTCTAGCTCTTACCATCTCTGAGATCTAGGCGTTCACACGGACGGACAGACGGACAGACGGACAGACGGACAGACGGACATGGGTATATCGACTTCTCTATTCACCCTGATCATATATTAGGTAACTTTGGGGTGTCTCCGACGTCTCCTTCTATATGTTACATACATTTTCGGCTTGCACAAACTTAATATACCCTTGGACCATACGGTACAGGGTATAAAAAATCATAAGGATAATCAACTGGAGTCGCCATTTGTATGTCAGGCCAAAGACTTTTTGACCCACCTGTTACTTTCAAACACCTTAACTCCCAGCCAGCTCAAAGCGTAAATTTATAATTTGAGCTAAAATACATTTAATTGCCCCACTGTGCGCTTTTGGCGCTTTGTCAAATAGCCAACAGGCTGGCACTGTGGTTCAAAAGCGCCTTAAAATGCCAATAAAAAAAATAACATTTGGTTGAAGTTTAAAACATTTAATTTTTATTTTTTTTTTAAATACATATATATGTATGCATGTTTACATGCTGTGTATGCTTTTTTATGTTTATAAACATTTATAAAACTAGACACTTAAATAATGCAATAAATATTATATATTTCGATCAAAAAAAATTTATTTATTTTTATTAAAAAAAAAATAGCACACATCTTAATGATAGTACAATTACAATTTATTATATAGGTAAATATTTATTTAAGTCTGTTTTCAGCTTGCTTTTTTTTATTCGTCTTTTTTTATATAACTTTGATTTTTTTATTTTCGCATTGCTTACAAAAATATTGTCATTGTATATGCCAAAAAAAATTAATTAAATTAATCAATTTTGCCTGTGTTTGTTCTATATGTAAATATATTTAATTAAATTTCGTCTGTCTTTTCGCTTATGTTTAATTATTTAATTTGTTTGATTTTGTTTTTATTTGACTTGTAATGCAATTGGCAGTCGCAAAATGTTGTCAATGAATATATAACAATTTATGTATATATATATACCACATATATGTATATGTATGTTTTACTATATGCAGAAACCACAATGCTTATAATTATATAGACATAAATATTATTGTACTTTTTTTTTTTTTTTAATTTAGCGCCATTTTGTTTATATGAATATTTGATTCATTTCTCTGGAAGCCTAAAACTTTTTACACTGTCAAACAAAAAGTTTATTTATATACAATATTTTTAAGTCTATAAAAAAGATAACCCGAGCTGCACTTTAATTTGCTTATAAACGATTTTTTCCAAAAAAAATAAATTAATTGTACAAGAAAATAAAATAAATATCTTTAAAGAAATAAAAATAAATATGCAGCTGTGCCTCCCGAAATTTTGCCGATTTTTGAACCCAAAGTGCACTTACGTTTTTGTTTAATGATAAGAAAATGTTTTGAAAATTTTTAGCGAAAATGTTTAAGGAACAACGATAGTCAAATATTGACAGCATAAAATAGAAATCTTTACCGTACGGATGGATTACATTCGGCTACGCTGGTTTAAAACTTTTGTAGCCTAGTGTAAGCGTCTCTACTGTTCGTTCTTTTTAGATTTAGTTTAATGTGCTTGCATTTATGCAGATTATGCACTGGTATTAACATTTATATATGTATATAGGTAATATATCTTTGTAGTATGTGTGACATATATGTAAAGCACATTTATTAAGAAGCATTTATGTAGTATGTATGTAGGTATATTGGTATAGGTACTAGCCATATATATGTATATAAGATTAAACTCAATGTAGTAGTATTAGTAAAGTCGTTTACTTTTTTTTTTGGTAAATATATTCTCTGCATTCTCAGCTGCCAAACTCACTCACTTTGTCTCTGGGTTGGGTCTTCATTCAGCGTTCTGTTCCCATATTGCAGCGTAGGTGCCGCCAGTGCCATTCCAACGTGCCAGCAACGTTTAAAATTAGCCCAAAACCAAGCAACAACCAAGCAATTTTTGGACGGCTGCATCCTGATCATGGCTGCCAGCTGGCAGCCTGCCAAACGATACGTTTTGACCCACAGTGCACCATCATTCTTTGCCCTAGCCCTAGCCCATGCCCAAGCCCAAGCCAGCTGTGTCTAGTCTAACCCGGTGAAGAGGTGGAGCGTCGCAAGCGAAACAGCTTAAGGCGGCCGTGGCTATTGCTACGGCTGCGTCGTCTGGCATAGGGACTGTTGCAGCCGGTGAGCTGCACGCTGCTGCCACTGATGTCAAAGTCCAGCAAATGTTGGGGTAGGCTCGGGTTGTGCAAGGTGGAGTTGGTGTCGTTGGTTTCATTGGTTTCGTTGGTGTCATTGGAGTTGGTGTTGGAGGAGTCGTCGGCACGTTTGAGTGCTGACAGCTGGACTAGACGTTTGAGACGGCGGCCCAGACGACTGACGACACTGGAACGCTGCTGCTGAGTGCTGCTGTTATTTTGGCTGCTGATAATGCAGGCGGTGTGACGGCTGTGAGCGGCTTTATTGAGCTCCAGCTCAGCTGGCTCGGGCTCATCATCGTTGCAAGGTCCAATGTAGGATGAGCTGGATTTATTGTTGTTGTTGTTGCCGCCGCCGACGCCGCCGTTGTTATTATTTTTGTTGTTAGTGTTGCTATTGTCGCTTGTTTCTCATGAGCGCTTGCTGCTGTCCTTGCGAAAGGATTTACGCAGCTTATCAACCAGGCGCAAATGAAACTTGGAATAGTCATTAGTAGCTTCAGCGGATTTCTGCTGCTGAGCCTGCTGCTGCTGCTGTTGCTTCTCCAAAGCCATGGACGTTTGTGCACGAGTTGTTGGGCTAGTGCCGCCGCCGCCGGCATTGCTGCACATGCCCGCGGCATAGGAACGCGTTGGTGACATCATGGCGCTGTGCGAGTTGCGTGAGGCATTACGCGGAAAAGCGCGCGAGGATTGGCAGCGCTGCATTTGCACGCGATGCTGACCAATTTGGCCATGGGATGGTGACGTAGCAAAGCTCTCCGACTTGCATTCAGACACCTTGCGGCGTCGCTGCTGCTGTGCGGCGCTAGAGCCATGGGCGGGTGTGCCTAGGGCATTGCTCGCGCTAGAATTGGAGCACTCGGAGCTCTTGCGTGAGCGCGTGTCCTTATAGATGTCATAGTTGTTCTTCATAACAGGTATAACGAAAGCCATCTTTCAAGTTAGGCTTGTATTTGTTTAACAATGCACACAATAAATAGTCAAAAAAAAACACAAATATATACAATATACTATATATATGTATATAAACACTGCACGTTTTTTATATTGTTATTATTGTAATTTCAATTTGCCGCGCTTTATTGTTTGTGTTGTTTCCAGTACTTTCGATTTAATATTTTATACGTCTATTTAGAATTCCGCTTCGGCTCTGTTCTACGTTCTGCTTGGTTTGAATTTTCTTATTCTCCCGCTACGCGTTGTTCACCGTTCGCTGGTCAAACTTGAAGTCTGCATTTTGAGCACGGGAAGTAACTAATAAATAAGAAAGCTTTGCGTTTAGCAAACAAAATAATCGCTAACAACACCACAGTGGCAGAGAGTAAATAGCAGCGAGAGAGCGAGATTTTGTATTATAACAGCGACCTAACAGAAGTCGTTGCTCTCACAGTTAACAGCGCTGCACAGCACCCAGTTGGAAATTTGGAACTTAGAAATGCAGGTATGAATGGTACACGAACTGGGTAGACAAAAGAAAAGAGAAGAAAACAAGAAATTAATGTTTGCAGTGGAGTTTGTTTGTCGAGATTGTGATGAGATTAAATTAAATTAAAATAGCAATTTTATATTATTATATTTCCATGTCATTCAGCTGAACTATAACATAGTTTAGCTGTTACTCAATAGTAAGCTGACATTTTAAAACTTACGCCTGAAGTTTTCGTCGTTGCAAATCTGTAAATGCCTCAAAAACAAACGCATATAAAATATTTCCACTAAAGGAACATGCCCATACTAGGCGATCCATAAGGGAAGGGGATGACTTCAAAACATCACGCTTGATCACAGAAGCTGGAGAGGGATGTTTAAATTTTCGTCAAGAGGTCAATATCTTCTTGAAAAATCACGCCCTTTTTTTTAATTTGTTTTCAACAAATTATTTAAAATTATATTTGCAAATGACTAAGTGAAAACTAGTGAGGTCGGGTCTTGGCATATACTGCGTATGGTCACCCTTAACCGTAACCTAATTTGATCACGTAGTTTGGATACGTTCCCTAACTGCCAAACGTATAATTAATATACGTATTAATTGTGCATGAAGCATCGTGCTTTTTTAATTTTTTACGCTAACAACCATAATCTTTTTATACCCTGTACCTATAGGTACAAAGGGTATTTTCGATTTGTGCAATGTACGTATAGGTCAGAAGAAGGCGTGGCAGATCCCAAGTCCTTTATACCAAAATGCTTATCATAACCTCGGGTAGCAATTGAGCCATGTCCGTCCGTCCTAATGAACACCTAGATCTCGGTTACTAGAAGAGCTAGAAACACCAAACTTTACCAGCTGGTGCGCATATTTCCTGAGAAGAGGAATTGAATCATATCAATATCTTTCCCCGATCCCCCGTAGTAGATTTTCGCGGATTTGGCCACACCGTTTAATATTTTCATCTGATATTTAACAGAGTGATGCGTTATGGTTCCACGCATCTGTGTATTAAAATATAAAAATGTATACAAAATTGGTAAAATAAATACAGCAAAAGTTGTAGAAAAAATATACAAATTTCACCTCCCCTTGCCGATAAGCTGTGTCAATATTTGACTCTACACAATTATGGTTACTAGTGACCCCGAATCACAATTTTTGGTAAGCTGATTTATCTTGCTATAACAATAAAAATCAACATCCGAATTTTATCGATGCGAACCACCCGCCCTCTCAATCGACTTACCGTGTTTTCTCCTACACCCCACAACATATCAACTTAAAACTTATTCCATATACTTTAAATAGCTTCTTTGACGTAAATTTCGAGTTTTATCACAATCGGTACCATTTACGGAACTTATAGGTACAAAAACCCAAAATTAATTTCAATTGGAAAGTTCTTAGTAGTAATATGCAGAAAAAGTTTTTCGAGAGAAAAGGTACAGGGTATTTCAATGTCTTGTCTTGTCCACCTTGATTGTACCACATTTTTAAAATTATTATCTTAAGAAAAGTTTAAAGAGGACATTGATTATTATGTTTATTTTCTTGCCGACATATATGATCAGCTGGTCTTGAGTCTCGGAGACTAGAACATCTTCCACATACAAAATCTCGGCTTAAGGCATGAGACATGCTCACGAACGCTTTCTTTAAATTTTTTCAATCAAGTATATTTTTAAATACATGTTTTTGTATTTAAGCCAAACTGTTTTATGCCATATTTCCTTGTGCAATGTAGTGCTAAAATTTGTTAGAAATAAATTAAGTTTAAATTAATTAAGCAAATTGATTATATTTATATTTTATGGCAAAAAAAGCTATTTTTAATTTGTTATTGTGTGTTTAAAGAAGCTCTTACCTCTTGTTTGTATTATAATGTCGTTTTTAAATGTTATCTGGCAGCTCCAATTTATATCATCTGGGTTTCCTGAGATTTGAAGTTGCCTGTCACATTTTTTATTTATTTGGTGTTACAATACGCTTTTTAGATGACACCATATCAAAACGGTCCTTACCGGACTATTAGTTATCTGAAAATATTTGTATTTACAATATTGCAATTCTTTATGTAAATAATAATCTGGCATAGACAGCTAGCCTCAGCATTAAGTTAATCTCAAATATCTTTTGCAATTTGTAATAATATTCTATCCAACTATATTTTATTTCAGCGACTAAAAGATTTCGCTATATTTCCATAGTTGCATAACTTATGTCAAAATTAATTATGATTTAAAGACAGAAAGTTTTTGCTCTTAATATTCAAGATTATTATTTTTCAAAATATAAGTAAAATAAATGTACATATATGAATTGAAAAAAGGTAAATCATTTAAATGTTCTCTTACCCAAATCTCAATAGTCCGCACTGTTTCAGCTGACACTGTCAAATGATATTGTACCAAAAACGAGAGCGTTCTTTTTACCTGCCGGTATAGCAGGTAAACATTCCATGCGCAGATGCGGCTAAACAGGTAAAACTATTACAAAATAATAATCTGGCAAAATAGAGAGAACGCGAGAGAGGAAGTAAAACGGAACGATCAGTCAATTTCGCACAGGGCTGCAAATGTTAAGTAACAGTGCTCATATGCGAGAGTAACTTAACAGAGAGAGAGAGAGCGTGAGCGAGCAGCAGCAACATAGAGAGAACGCGCTTGCGCATTTTTGTACACTGTTTATGCGTAACAGAAACTCGTAACTTGTTGAAATCACGATTTTGAAGCGTCATCTTAAATAGTTGATCATTAAGTGCGCTTAGAATGTGATTAATTTTTAAATGTGCCGACAACTTTATCACGATGCATTTAAGTTGGGCATTTGATACCTATTTTTGATTGATCTAACTTATCAAAATTAAGTCAACAGCTCAGGGTTGACTTTAATATTATCATGCACTCTGCATATAAACAAAAAATAGATAAGATATATGCAAAAAATTGTAATCATGATATATTGCAAGCGTGGCGGCCAGCTAAAGGCAAATGTAAACATTTGGTAGATAGTAAAACTGACAAGTACATAGCTATATGAACATTAAGATATACAATAAATAAATGCTCAAAATAATACCCTAACTTGAGAAATACACAAGTTATTGGATTTTTAAATACATTGTGTCACTTTAATGAATAGTTTCAATTTATGCTTGTTTTATTTGTTTTTTTTTTGTTTTAATTAATTTTTCCACGTACATATTTCTATATGAAATTTGAAATAATGAAAGTGCATATATATTATTGTTTTTATTTCTTTTGTATATATGTATGAATGTTTAAATTTGGTAACAATTTTTCATTTTCATTTCTATGCTTATTAAATTTTTTAACCTTTTATATGTAAATGCATTTTTAACAACTTTTTATTTGCTTTTTTCGTTTTTTTTTTTATCATTGTTTTAATTTTATTATAAAGAGCTCACAAAAAATATATGTGAAGCATTTTATGTTACGTTTAAAAAAGAAAAATTTTTAAAGAAAAAACTTTTTATATAAATACATATTTAAATGTCTTTCAATTGTATGCACTAAATATATGCCACGGTAAAGATATTGTTTAAATTATTGTACAAATTTAAAAATTTGTTTTTTCTTTGCATATTTATTATATAATTTTATTTTTTTCTACACCATAAGTCGTTTTAGTTTTTTTTAAGTAAGTTTTGTGCTTGTTTTAGGGTTTTCAAGCGCTATCAAAAAAATTCCATTTTTAAAGTTCTTAAGTTCAATATATAAGAGCATTCATTAGTCGACCAAATCGGCGCACAGCAGCTATGCGGCACTGCACAGTGGTGCAAGGCTGCTCAAAATGTGCTTGAAACGTACGTTTATGTTCTAACACAATTAATAGGTAGTATTTTTGTATGTATTTTTAGGTATTTTGAAATACTTTTTTTTTGTTTTTGTTTTTGCCTTTGGGAGGGTTCTCTTCTTATGTATTGTATGCATATAGTATGTTTGTTATAGCTTGATTTAACTATTTTATATGAATTTAACACAAAAAAAAACATTTAAACACATTTTGATCTATGTTGTATGTTTTATTTATGTATATAGATATATTGTATTTTTTTTTTTTAGCACATTTTCAATGCATATAGTGTATATAGTATGTAAGTATGTATATTTTACCTAATGTTCAATGTATGTATTTTTTTGCTTCAATTATATATGAATGTCCGTTGCGCTTATATCAATCAATTTATAGTATTTTAAGACTAGCTAAAGTTGTTCTTATTATTTTTTTAAGACAATTTTGGATTCTATTAACTATCCATATGTTTTTTTTTTTTACATAGTCCATTATTGCCAAATTAAATACAGTGAAATTTTCTATAAATTTTAATTGCAAAGGAGCTACATAGTACTAGTAAACGAAACTTGCATATACTTATTAAAGGCAAGTTTTAATTTAAAAAAAAAACCTATTATTTTTTTCAAATTTCTTATAATTTTAATAGCTAAACTTTTTGTTAAGGAATTTAGAATTAGAAATTTAACTAATATGCGAGTCAAAATTGCTGGCAGTTGGGTTGCTAATTTGTCAAAAAACTTGAAATTTGAAGCATATTTAAAAATTAGTCCGAACATTAAATTAAAAAAAATTGTGTGACACATAAGGAATTTTTAATGATTTTTTTAATTAAAAAATCAGGGAACGTAATGTTTATAAAAACGTTGAAAAATATATGTTTGTTGTTTAATTTTTTCATTAAATAGAAAAAATAGTAGAACTAGTAATTTTCAATTTATATAACAAAAAATCAATGCACTATATTTATTGTTCATATTTATTGTTACGCATTTTAATTTTATAAATTGAAATATTACAACAGTTAACATTTCTTTCGAAAATTTGATATATTTATCAAAAACACATTTCGCACAATAACTCTTATTTGCCAACTCTGCAAAATATAGCCATACCGTAACTATCAAGCTTAAGGTGAAATTTATTTTGTGTATTGTACGAAATATAAAAAAAAATTTTTTTAAACGAAAACTCCAAAATTTTTAACCTACTTTTTAAATAGAAAGTTACACTGTTCCTTCCTCACAGCAGTGTTCCTATTGTGCCAACAGGGCAGTTGCATTACTGCTTGGACTGCTTTTTGAGCGTAGCGGTAAAAGCTACTAAGCAAGTGCAACGGTTTTGTGTTTGCTGCACTTAAGTTGTCTTAGTGTTAGTGCGCAAACAGTTTTGCTACTGCCCTGTTGGCAAATTAGGAAAACTCTCGATGGCTAGTGTAGTTTTAGCTTCTCTTCTCAATTAGCTAGAACAAATACTGAATTAATTTTAAATTAATATTCAAAAATTCTTTTATTTGTAGTTTTCATTTAAGCGTTGAAAACTAAAGAAAAAAAATACTGTCATATATGCGCTTTTTAAATAGAAAGTTACACTGTACCTTCCTCACAGCAGTGTTCCTATTGTGCCAACAGGGCAGTTGCATTACTGCTTGGACTGCTTTTTGAACGTAGCGGTAAAAGCTACTAAGCAAGTGCAACAGTTTTGTGTTTGCTGCACTTAAGCTGTCTTAGTGTTAGTGCGCAAGCAGTTTTGCTACTACCCTGTTGGCAAAATAGGAAAACTGCTGCGATGTCGATGCCTAGTTATTAGCTAAAACAAATTTTTCGTTAATAATTTTATTGCAGAATTAATTATTGGGAATATTCAAAAATTCTTTTTTCTTTGAAGTTTTCATTTAAGCAATGAAAACTATAGAAAAAATACTGCCATATAAGCGCTTTTTAAATTTGTGACTCTATAAAAAATACATTTTTAGATTCATAAAAAAATAAACTGCTTGATTTCAGCTGCAGAAACTCGAACTAAATACAAGCTAAGAACTTTTGACGCCACAGAATAAAGCTAGGTTTTTGAGAGAGAGTTTTCCCAACTACTTTTATAAGTTCGATTGTTCAGCCAGTGTTGTCTAATGCTTAATTGTTCAGTCTTAGACTAAGCCAAAATCCACGACCGTTGACTATTTTTGAGCTTTACTATAAGTTCAGGCTAAGAGATTTGTCTGAGCTACATTTAGATAGAGCGCAACAACTACAAGTACAATAAGTAAATAGTTAGGTAGTAGTAGTACATATGTATACACCGACTTATATATAGGTCTTGTCTAGGTCTGTGGTAAAAATGTTACACATAGTTTTACAAATACAACAATCATAACATTCTGAGATCACATAAAAATTAGCCAGCATGATGAGTACAGCTGGCCTAGAGCAGGAGCCTTAAGGATGCATTTTTGCTTAGTTTGGTTAGTGGGAATAGAAGGGAATAGGTTTGAAATGTACATGGAGCTCATAAGCTGATTGCTTTTGGTATATGCTAAAACATATATTGTTTTTTTTTTAAAGTTTAAGTTTCGTACATATGTATAAGTCATAATTAGTTATGTAATGCGTCAATTTAGCTAGTTGAATCAAAAGAATATATATGTATATATATTTTATGTACTATATAGTGTAGGTATATGCTCGTATATATAGCTTAAGTTCAATGCCCGGGCATTATTGCCATTCCTACATCGCGACGTCGCTTATAACAACCGCACTGCTTGAGGTACATTAAGGATATGGCACAAAATTGGACTGCCACTCCAGATTTGACCATTATATAGATATATATAGTATATAGTAAAAAGTCTGCTCAGCTAATACGACTTAGGCGCTTGTACAGAGTGTTGTTTTGACAGGGAACTACCTTGTAGTAAAAAAAAAAAAATTACACTGCTTACATTCTATTATCGGGAAATTTGCGATTTCTAGGACTTTGTGCAGCATCGCGGCGTGGGAACTCCTCCAGCTGCTGCTGTTAGAAAAAAAAAAAGGGTGAGTCTAGGATTAGGTACTCTTAGGCCTAAATAGCTTACCCGTGCTGCAACGTTTTTGCTGCTATGACGTGGCGTCGTACGCTCCAGTTGCTCATCCGTATAGCATCTGGAAGAGAAACAAATTTTAGTTTTGTTTTTTGTACCCACAGCATAGACACTTACCTGCTCTCCTGTAACTCCGGCTCCAGCAATGGCAACATATCCTCGCCCTGCTCTACGGAAGGTAGCGATTCGCTGCCAGTACCTGTGCCCGTGCCGGTGCTTGTATCGCCAGCAGCTGCTGTAGCGCCTGAGGATTCACCTCGCTCCGCCTCATGGCACTCACACTGACAGTCCTCTGGCTTTACATAGTTGTAGTGCAGCTTATCACCCGCAGTCTGGGCATTTACATCCGGCATCTGGCGTGTCTGATGATGATGTTGATGATGATGCTGATGATGATGCGCATGGGCTGCTGCACGATGTGCACTGGCACAGGCCGCATTAGCGCCTCCTGTCGTTGCCGTTGTGGTTGTGGTTATTGTCTCTTTGGGTAGCGTTGTAATCCGCTTGGCGGGTTTACGTTTTTCGGGTATATTCTCAAAATCTATCCAATGACCGGATAGCTTGCGCTGCGTTGACGTGCTGGCACGCGTCTTGGGCGGCTCCTCTGCTGGTGTAGCAGCTGCAATGCTGGTGGTAGTACTAGCCAGCAGCTGCTTGTTGGAGTCTTTTCTCTCCAGATTAATGGCGCCAGCGCGTAGTCCCTCCTCGGCAAACTCAAACCAAGATTTGCCGCTGGCATTGGATATGCGCCGTGGCGATTTGGAGCTCTGCGCTTTATCCTTGGCTGTGGAGTCTTTGCGTGGCAAACTTATGCGCAGCTTTTCGCCACGCATGGGCAAACCGGCAACTTCGTGCACGCTGCTCAGCTCATGGTTCAGATGCGGTGACTCCTGCGGCGTCATTATGCCACAGTATTCCTCCAAATGCGAGGGATTCAGCGGCGTAGTAGAACGTGGCCTGTCTACAGGGCAGGTCTTTAGCTCCATGTTGGCACGTTCCTTCATGGGAATGAGCGGCACGCCTTGGGCGCGCTCCTCCGGCAATGTCGTGGGTATGTAGGGTAGCTCATCGTCAAAGGACTCCTGTGAGACGAGTCCTGTGCTCTCATGTTCCTCAATAACGCAGACATTACGCGGAAAGTGATGACGTTTGGCATCGCCAGTGCTGCCCACCTGCACAGCCGTAGCCACTGAGGAGCTGCCTGCCATATCAGAGTCACGTTCACTCTCCGATGACTCAATGGGCTCGTGCTCGTCGGTAGAATGTCTATCGACTTGATGATCCGCCAGTGGTGAGCTGGTAGCTGCAGTTGTTGTTGCCATGGGCGTGGTGGGTGTGACACAGCTGGAGCTGCGTCGCGTTGGCGTCGTTGCACGCGGCGGCTTGGTGGGCGTTTGTCGTCGTTCCACTGGTGACTGTGATTGTCCGCGTGGTGGTGGCGGCGGTGAAGGTGAAGGTGCCGTTGTGGGCGGCGGTGGCTGTGGCAGCGTGGGTCTACTCTTAGCCTGCTCACTTTCTGCCTCCGATACGCTTTGGCGTTTGGGCTTGCGCGGCACAGGCACATTCTCATGGTACTTTTTACGCACATCAAAGTTTTCCAAGTAACGTGAGTGTCGCACATCCGCAGCAGCCGGTTCATCCTCTGAATTGGAGCGTGATGATTTGTGCTTGGCACGCATGATAACAGCGGTGGCTACTACGCTGGTGGCCGCCAAAGGCGCTGCTGATTGCTCCTCCTCTGAGCTGGACATGACGCCTGCTGGCTTCGTCTCCGGTACTGACGTCTCTATGCGGCGTATGACTGTGCCTTGACGCTGTAAACCCTCATTGGTACACTCAGATGCTGTGGAGCCAGACTCTTGCACCTGCTCGGATAGCTGACTGGACTGACTTTCCGTCTTCGAAATACTAAATTGTGTGGAGAACAGCTGCTCCTGACTGCCCGAGCCTAGGCGTGTGGCAAACAATAAACGTCTGCGCTCTTTGGCCACTGCATCCTCTACTGGCGCATTGACCGTAGCCACAGTCTCTACCAGGCGCGGCTCGCAAGCACTTTGCGTGCTGTCCACCGAGGGCAAACGATGTATCTCAGCAACACCATTTTCACGAGCCACATGCTCGGCAACTTGTGCCAAATTGGCTGCTCTAGCGCTCACCACCGAGCTCACCGAATGCAGCGTTTCCTGTGATTCCTGCGAGCTGTGCCGCTGCACCTCCAAGCTCCAGGCACGCTCCTTATTGTCCTCGTCTGCAGGCAACGACTGTATGGCATCGAGATTCTCAATGCGCTGCATTTGCGTTGGACGCGCATTGGCTGTGCCCTTACGCTGGCCCACAGGCTTTAAAGCAGCTGCTGCGGCGGCCAGCTGCCCAGCGGTAATGGGCGCACCTGCTGCTGGTGCAGCTCCAACTACCGCCATGGGTGGCGGTGAAGGCGCAGCAGTGGACGCCGCCAGCTGCTGTATGCCCTGCAGCAAAGTTATGGCTTCACGTTCCTCCGGCGGCGTATGCAATGGTATATGTATAACGCCCTCTATAGGCTCATCATAGTAACGCAGGCGACTGTTGGGCCGCGAGCCGCTGGCCGTGATGACAGGCGTGCGACTACGACTGTGACCCGGCATGGCAGGTGCTGGCGGCGGCGGCGGGTGGGTCTGCATCTCATAGGCATCAATCGGCGAGGAGCTTTTGGAGCTCTTGGTGCCATCCGTACCAGCGCTGCTGCCACGTTTACCAGGCTTAAAAATGGCTAGCACGGATTTCTGCTTGCTTGGCGTGGCGTTATTTGACTGCGACACGGCACGCTCCTTGCTTTTGCTGCGTGCACGCGAACGTGAGCTCTCACGCGGCGAATCTGGTGAATCTTTACCGCCGCCCAAGCGAAATAGCGAACTAAAGGAGCTCTTGCGTGATACATTGCCGGCGGTAGCAGCGGCAGGCGAGGGCGAACGACTGCCGACTACACGCTGTGCATGGCGTGCGGGCTTGGGACTGGCCGTAGGCGTTAGTCTATGTTCATTCAATTGCGCGCCAGCGCCCTGTAAGCTCAAAGAGGCGGGCTTCGATTGCGCGCCCTTGGAGTAGACCGGTGCCAACTGATTGGGCGCCTCCACAATGCGTTCATTGGCGGCTATGCCTTTGTCACTATACATATGATCCGGTCGCAGATTTATGCGTATATACTCCGTGCCGCTGGGCGTCTTGCCAATGACCATCTGCCCAGGACTTTTGGTGCTGCGTCGCTGTGCGCCTATGGCCGCTGGCGTTATAGCCGAGGAAGACGACTTGCCATTGGCCAGGTTATCGGTCTTTAGCTTACGCCCAATGCACGGTGAGCCTTGCACTTGTATGCCCTCGGCTAGCACCACCTGTGTGGGATCATGTTTGCGTGCCAGCAGCACCTTCTCCAAACGCGCCACATTAGCTGCCATCTCTATGCTGTGCGCCGAGCTGGCCGCTGTAGAGGCATTGCTGGTGCCACTGGCAGCACCATCGCCACCCAGCTCCACTGGCTTGGGTCCACAAAACGAAGTCTCTAGCAGCATGCGATGCGGTGAGGGCGAACGTGAGACGCCCGATACGGTAGACAAACGACTGACGGCCGAACCCTGGCTGCCAACGCTGGAAATGCGACTTGTGCGTCCGGAAATGCAAAGCAGCGCTGCCACCTCTGAGCTGGCCGAGTCCTTGCGCTGGTGCTGTTGCAAATAGCTCTGGTGATCGTCAAACTTGAAGATGTGCGGCGACGAGCGCTTGGCCTGGAGTAAAAGAAAAAAAACCAAAAATATTGGTATGTAGCTAGGACTTCAAGTGGACCGCACTCGACTTATTTCAAAGTCCAAATAACGCCCAGACAATTAAAATTGAATGTCAATAGTAGGAAACCCATTTTATTTTTTTTATTTTTTGTACTTCCTCAATCGATTAAAAAAGCGGAACTGAACAGAACAAGTGCAAGGGTAAGGTTAAGGGCAAAGAGCATGCAGAGAGAAAGAGCTTGGAAAAACTGTCAGTTTGGAATAGTTGGATAGTTGGCTAGAGTTTGGCTGGGTAGTCTTTGGTGCTGCAAGTAAAACATGCAAATTATTCGTACAACGTTTATAAAATGTGGCAAAGCAAATTAATTTAATTGATTTTGGCTTGAGCTCATTTCACGTTAAAGGTCAACCTAACTAAATCGAACGATACGCGCCATCCAGGGGGGAGAGCGGAGAGGACAGGCAGTGACTGACCATTCAACTTTTGGGCTTTCAAATTTACATACATAATTGCATTTACTTGGCCTGAACTAGTTTCGAAATAATTTTCTGCTGACGTTGTAGGATATAGGATGTAGGATGATGTGGTCAACCCGCAAAGGACTTTTTAATTTTCTGTCACAAAAATTAGATTTAGCGTATGGGCAAGCCTTGTAAAACTTAAATAATACACATTAATTTTGTATGGATGATATATTCTATGCTATATATGATGCCTCTTGCACTGGCTGATCCGGCCAGAGCAGTTGTCGCTGATGCGCTGCAACATTTTGTGTGGGGTGGCTCGACTGTTGGCTTCCAATTCATCTAGAGACAAGGACTGGTTGGTACAAACCTTAGTTTTAACATAGTCCAAAGACGTTCCCCGTGGGGTGGCGAGATTAGAACATCCACCTCGGTGTTCCCCTGCTTGTCGTAAGAGGCGACTAAATGGGGATCGTCAGGAAGTGGGTGTGTGGCGTAATGCTTTAAGTTGGACAAGACAGCGTTAATGTTGGCCACATTCGACTGGAGAGTGGATGCTGACAAGAAGTCGTATTTATGCGGCGTCGGCGGATGATTAAAACACGGATGGCAGATGAGTGACCAGTACCGGGCATTTGATGCCAAAACTGGCGGAGTTCCCCAAATCCAAGTCTGTCGGGACTGAAAGGGGAGGGCGAACCTAGCCCTTAATTTCGGTACCACGGGTTGTGAAGCTTGAGTTATGTTTTTGTGCTTATCTCTTTATCTTTACCCACTATTGTGTAACATATCTGATAGTACGCTGAGACCGCTTTCTTGGTCCGGCTTAGCACATCTTGGTCTATTTTTTTCTTCCAGCTAACAATGGTTCAACTCTCTCTAATTCTCTGCCGTTGCATGTTATATGCAGATTCTCTCTCGACCTATCCTCTTTAGGGACCCAATTGGTTGTTGGCTCTTGGTTGTATTGACCTCCATTCCCTTTCTTTTTAGATTGTTGTACCACTTCTCTAATGCATTTCGTAGCATTTCTGGATTGTTTGCTAAGATAGTAATATCGTCCGCATACAATAGGAATTGCAGGTAGATGGGTTGAAGTCTCCAGTTCCCAATCTTGGCACACTATCAAACGCCGCTTTTAAGTCTACGAACGCTAGGAACAAATCCTTCCCCTTAGCCATCCATTTTTCCATGATGGCTCTTAAAGTGAAGATGTGGTCTTGCGTTTGTCTACACGGTCTGAACGCTGCCTGCTCCTTTTCTAGGTCTTCTTCTACTACTCGCATCTTCATCTCCATTCAGCCAAAAATGAGCCCCGTCGCGATCAATTTTTATCGTTTTCAGAGCTCAATCAGCGAATTCCCCATCGCTGGCTTACTATTATGCAAGGTAAATGCGCTTTACAACTTTTTGAATTATACGCCGGAATAAGCAGAAAGACCACACAATTTTGCACGAAAGGCTCTTTGGGTAGCAACAACAACAACAAAGAAAACCTCTCGAAATGTGATAGAAAGTTTGCACAAATTCCAAATGTTGTGGCTAGCATAAGATTTCAAAAATTTCATCCACAAAGCTAACCGCCATGAGCTATCAAAATCCTATCATTCCTACAGGCAAACCCGCCTTTATTATCGCCCCTATACAAGTTGTAGCCAGAGCAACAGCAACAGTTAGCCAACATTTTGCTCCCTCCCTCCCCAAGCCAACTAGCCAACTTGCAATGTTGCAACCTTTTTGCATGCTGACCAAATTAGTTTACGGCCTCATCTTCTTCCTCGCCTTCAGCGCCTTCTTCTGATTGACTGCTGCATTTGTTACGCCCTCGAAAGCAAAAAGTTATCTTTGCTTGCTGCAAAAGTCCCAAAAGCTGCTCCTGAGCACTTTAGTGGCAAGTTTGTTTGAAACTTTTCAAAATTGCATTAAGTTCTTTCTGGCAACACTTGCAGCTTTTGGAATAAAAAAATTCATTGCATACTTTTCAGCTTGAGTTGTGACAGCTGCATTTGACTGCTCCTCGATGAAGGAAGCCCTTCACTCAGTCTGTCAGTCAGCTATCATTTTTATATCCTGTAAAGTAGTATCCATCATTTATTCACTTGGTGGCGAACGAAAAATTTTAATAATATATAGTTTGTGTACTGTGTGCCCATTGCTAAAAGGATTTTTGTCGAAATGTATATGGTATGTGTGATGACAGAACTTACCAGTTCCTTAGGCCGAAATACCTATCGTAGCCTTGGGTAGCTATTGAGCCTTATTCGTAATTCTTTTCGTTTAAGTGCTGAAGTCTAATACCCTGTACCTTATGGCATAAAGGATATATTAAGTTTGTGCAAACCGAAAGAGTACAGAAGAAGACGTCGGAGACACCCCAAAGTTACCTTAAGTATGATCACGCTGACTTTAGAAGTCGATATACCGATGTATTTCCGACTGTATCTCAATGTTGCTAAGAGCTAGAGCAACCAAACATTCAGTTTAGATCCCTGAAGCCAAAGTGTAGGTACGGGGAAAATATTCCAAAGCTCCAAAATGACCGCCAACCTTACTACCCCTTTTCATAAAAAAAAATTTAGATTTCTTCTCCCAAATCGGGAGCCTTGGGCTGACGGCAGCCCCTGTGGAAATCCCCGGTGGCAACAATGGTTCACAGATGGGTCCAAAATTGAGCAGAGTGTAGGTGTTGGAATCGTTGGACCCAACACCAGAATCTCTACCGCAATGGACATCTGGCCCAGCGTCTTTCCAGCGGAGATTCATGCCATAGAGATCTGCGTCCTCAATATCCTTCTCAAGGGAACTAGGGGAGCAAACATATGAATTTTTTCAGATAGTCAAGCTGCTGTCAAGGCATTGTTATCCTGGAGCATCTCCTCCAGGATAGTTAAAGAATGCCACAACTACCTCCAAGCCCTGTCCGCCCGGAACAAAGTTGTGCTATGTTGGGTGCCTGGACACTCGGGTGTGGATGGTAACACGATTGCTGACGATCTAGCACGACAGAGTGCCTCCACCCTGACCACATCACCTGCGTCGTTTTGTGGTATTGGTTGGTCCACAATCATAACCATGATTTGTTTATCATGGGCCGCTGGAGAACATAGGAGATACTGGTTCTCCCTTCCGGGGCTTCGTCAAGCAAAAGTGCTTGTGAAACCTCTGGATGCGATCTTGGCAGCGCGGACCCAAAGCTCCTGGAAGCTTACCTATCTGGCCACCACACTGTTAGAACCATCTACAGAAAATTGGCCTATCGGACTCTTCAGAGTGCAGGCTCTGTCTAGAAGACGATGAAACCACCAGACATATTCTCTGTGACTGCCCAGCACTAGTATGGGCAGGATCTGTCACATGGGAAAGGAACGGATTAGTCCCTTCCATCTCAGGTCAATACCAACAAAAGACCTACTGCAATTCATGCGGGAAGCGGAAAGTCTTTTGCTTTAACTTAAGCGTATGGTACAAAAGAACTTTTGGTCGCAGTGCCCCACCTCTCTGTGAGGAACCCTTTTAGGATTTTTTTTTACTACTCTTAGAAATTGCAGTCAGGAGATTTATCGTAAAATAGGACTCAGGGTCTTACTGCATTTTTATAGCATTCTGAAATTTACCACATTTAAAAAAAATCCATGAGGACTTTTCGTGTCCGGAGCTTCCTCCCAAGTTGTGTTGACAGTTTTTGTCGATCTCTGATAAATAATTGTTTACGACTATGTCACGTAGTCACTAATAATTCTGGTTGACCACGTGCCAACTAGGGAGGCCGGTCACCCAGGCGGTAGGTGTTCAAAAATTTTAAAAATTGCGTCACGTAATTGGCGTATGGTCTCACAACAACTGTCGGGTTTGTTTATCGGGAGCTGGGTTAATCAATCAGATGAAGAGAGTGCACTATAATCGAGATATACTGAAATAAATAAGGATAGCGCAACGAGGGTTGGCATGCAAAGCGAGCAAGAGGTTTAGCCCCTTAAAAATTTGTATTTAAGACAAGAGATGCACTCATTGTAATGAAAGTCTTTGTTTAACAGTGCCAATGTTCCCCCCACTGTAACCATCCAACCCACTAGTTATCTTATTCATCTACTCTTTGTCTATTGATGTCTGTGCTTTGCTGTGATGCCAGCTTTTGAGCTTGAATTCAATTTGCAGCTAATCCTGTTTCCCCAGGTGCCCCCGGAACGGCAAAAGTCAAGGGAACACCCGCTGTGGCAATAACTTCTTGTTGTTTGTGGAACTTTATGCTGTTGCTGTCTGCCGTTGTTATTCTTAACTAGATCCTGCATTTCCAATTGCATTTTCCCAACGCATTTTTTCTATTATTAATTTAATATTCTGAATATTTTGCTTTCGTTTTCCTTTTCCTTTTGTCTAAGGCTGTTGCCGTTGTCATGGCCATTGGCTTTTCCTTTGGTACATCAATGTCATGTGTTGTTTCAATTTCCGCTTCATCGTGTCCTGGTCCTGGTCCTGACAGTTATATTTGTTGTTGTCTTAGTTGTGTCTTTGTATGTGTGTGTAGGTGTGTGTTTGTGTTTGTTAGTGTGTCTGACTTGTGGTTGCAGCTGTGAAGTTTGCTCCTGTCGTCATTTTGCACACAGCAATATCATAATGACGTAGATAGTATCAACTCTGCGGTAGGTAGCTTGCCCTGTGGTTAAACCATCTTTGAAGTGGTTGTTGCTATGGTAACTTTAGTAAAATTATTCGCAGCAGAACAATACCACATTGCATCTGTTAGTCAAATCTACCGTGCTCTATTGCTGAGGTAAAACATTCATAATAGAGCATAATAACTATGCGAACTGCAACAGCAAAAAGCAAACCATGATTTTGGGCTGTGGTTGGAGATATGCCGCCAACCTCCTCGCTCTTCTCAACTGCTCAAAAGTTACCGGCAGAAGGTTGGGTGACTTTAAAAAGTTCCTAATGCAAGAAATTAGTGAACTTAGTCTACTTCTAGGTAACCTGTTGCTCTTGAAAATACAACGTTAGGTCACTGGAGCGGAAGGCTCTAGGTTTTTGTCACTTAGTGAGTATTCTTTAGGAAAATTCTGCACTTCTTTTTTTTTTGTTTTGGTTTAAAAGGATTTAAAATCATACTTACAAATAACTACGTGACTAATAGAGAGGTGGGGTTGTGTTGGTTATACAGTGGTTGTACTCCGAGGGGGGTATTAAAAAATTGTTAAAACTTAATCACGTAGTATGGAAACGATGCTTAGTACATATTATAGAAATGTATCCTATAGAAAGACCAGCACTAAGGTCTTAAAGCTCTTCTTCTTAGCTTCGTGTTCCGGGGCGAACCGTAGCTTCATCAAAAATATTTTCCTAGCTCACTCCGGCATCAGTATAGCTTCATCTTTCCAATTGTGAACTTTTATCGTCTTCGGGTCTACTTCGTCATCATCAAACTATCTCCTTTTTGGTCGTACTCTTTTTCTTTCTTCTATTGGACGTAGAGTCACCACCTTCTTTTGAATTCTTTCGTTTGGCATTCGAATAATGTAGTCAATCCACCTAATCCTCTATACTTTAATGAACCGCATTAAAATGCATCCTGTAGAAAAACCAACACTGAGGTCTCAGAACTCTTCTTCTTAGCTTTACAGTTCGGGGTGGAGCATAGCTTCATCAACAATCTTCCTCCAATTTACTCTTTCTCTTGCTTCATCTTTCCAATTGCGAATGTTCATCGTTTTCGGGTCTGCTTTGATATGAAAACCAGATCTTTCCGGATTTTATGTTTCTTTGCAAGATTAAAGCAACGTCGTTCAAACTTGAGAGTACATATAACACAATAATCCTGGATTAATGCGCCAACTAACGGCCCAAGTTGAGATCGGTTGAGATCGCAACACCACGCCGAGCCAAGCTGACTGTACCCGCCATTTGGCTTTCAACCACAGCCACCACGATACTTCCACAAGGGGGCCAACCTCAATGAGCACGCTTGGACGTATACGCAACCCGTGGTACCGAAAATAAGGGCTCGGTTTACCCTCCCCTTTCTGTCTCGACAGACTCGGATTTGGGGACTGGTTACCCATCTTCTGACACCTCTTGTTAATGCCATCCGTGTTTCAAGCATCACGCCACGCACCCATTTCCTGACGATTACCATTTAGTCATCTCTTACGACAAGCAGGGAAACACTGAGGTGGATATTTTAATTCCGCCACCCCTCGGGAATCCGTGTTTCAATCATCTGCCAACACCGCATAAATACGACTACCTGTCCACTCTCCAGTCAAATGTGACCAACATTGACTCTGTCTTCGAAACGCCACGCAACCATTTCCTGGCGCTCTTACCACAAGCAGGGGAAACACTGAGGTGGATATTCTAATTCCGTCACCCCTCGGGCAATAAACATATAAAATAACTTTTCACATCTCTCTCGAATTAAATTATCATTAATTAATTATCAATTTAGAAGATAACAGTTTCAAAATAATATCGGTTTAGCTGATTTTTGACGTACAGCCGTCTATGGCAAACCAAAGAGGTACAAACATGTCACGACCAAGACGCACCTTAGGGTGGAATTCTTTACTGTCACTCCGTTCCTTTGATTTTAGATTCTTTTTAATCAAAATTATAATCTTAAGACTGGATCTCTCTTAAGAACTTTTGAAGCCAGTAAAATGTAGCCACAGGCAGAAGCTCTACTTAAATCACTTAATATAAAAATGTTTTTACCTTTTGGTGATACAACATGAACTTTTGTTGAACCATAAAATAATACAGGGGTTTAAATTGCAAAAACCGTAGCACTTCGGGTGCCATAGATGAGGTATTTTACAGATTTGGAGCTTGCATTCGGATACAGACCACTGTATAACGATCGTAGTGTTTCCAAGAATTATGATCTTGCGTCATGGTAAGACAGACCTACCTGCTGTTGTTGTTGCTGCTGTTGTTGCATACGCTCCTGTTCTTCCTTCTTTTGCTCTGCATCCATAAAGTAAAGTTCTTCGGTGGAGCTACGTAGCTCCAGTGTGCCCTCTTCGCGAAAACCAAGGCCAATTGTTTCCTGTAGGGTGCCAGTGCCGACCTTTATAATATTAGTTTATCGGTTACATCGGCCAAAACACACACACATAGACACACAAACATCCACATACAAGCACATTAACACATACACACAAACACACACACATACGCACAAATACATATACAAGAAATTTTGCGTAATTTCGAAGCAATTTTCGTAAGGTAAAAGCAATTATATGGGTTAGGGTTAGGAGCAGTTAGGATTGTACGGATTGAAAACAAACGGAATTGGTATTTTGGAAACAAGAACGTAGCATGCATGGGTTAATAATAGTTAGTGGTTGGGTGGGTTAAGGGGGGCCACAAAAACAACACAGACGCAAACAGAAACCAAAAAGCAAATCAGGACGAGAAGTCAAACAAATCAAGAGCCAATTTTTGTGCAATGCGTTTAACAGGCAAGTATGGGTTATTCAGGACCCATGGGTGCGCCGTTATGCGTGTGTGTGTGTGTGTGTGTGTGTGTGGGTGGTGTGTGTACGTGCGCGAGTGTGTGTGTATGATGGTTATATGGATTTAAGGTTGTAGTTGTGCGAACGCATCGCATAAAGCCAGAGAGTGTGAGCGGTACGAGCGTGTGTACAGAGACAAAAGAGAGAGAGAGAGAGAGACAAAGAAACACAAAAAAAAAAGAACAAATTTCAAATAATTAGCACAAAATGATTTTCAAAATACGGCAACGCCCACGTTGACTGTGACGTCGACTGCGACTGCGACGGCGACGGCGACTGCAACGTCAGCAGTCACAATTCACTTGGCTAATGAAGTGGGGGGAGCAGTGTTTGGTGTTGTTTTTGGTTTTTCGTTTTTTCTCTTTCTTTTAAAGCTTAGTACACAGTTCGAAAACAATGCTCCATTAATGAGAATAACAAACGCTCTTGTGACGTCACTAGAAGCCAAATTTAAGTGGATATTGATTGAACGTTAAAAACGTTCTGTTTATTGAGACGGATTATTTCAATCCGCGCTTGTTTTGCCACCTGCTTTGGCAAATAGTTCCAGTGCCGCTGGCGGATTAGGGCGCAATTAATGTGTTCAAAGTCTTTTGCCAGCTCTGTTATATTTACTCCCTCCCAAATCCTGCATCCTGCATCCACACCGTTCACAAACTGTGTACTAAACCATAGTGTTGTTGTTTGAAGTATATTGTTGTTGTTTTTGTTGTTGGCATATCTACAAGCCGCTGCGTAGCTACCAAGTACGTTCAAGAACTACTTTTGCTATTATCACAAAAAAAAACACAAAATTCTTAAACGCTTTTACGGGCTTACCTGCTCAAAAACATTCTCCGGACTGCTCTCCCGGCTATCCTCCTCATGATGTGAGGATGACGAGGCCCGACTTAGTTCGATGCGTGGCGTCGATGGTGTGGTCAGTGTGGCCGTGCCTCGATAGTTCATGCCCGTTTGAGGCAGCGGCTGACCGCCTTCACTGCTTCTGACCAGGGTCGTTGTAACCGTTGCCATTGCGGTCTTAAGCGGCGGTGGGCGTTGCTTAGCGGCGACGGAGGCGCAGGTGGCGGACGTGGATGAGGATGAAGAGCTGCTAATGCTGGCGGCGGCAGCAGCTCCACTGGGTTGGCTGACAGCTGATATGCTCGGTGCTTCGCTGGCGCTGACATTTGACGCTGACGTCGCCGTTGACGTCGTCTGCTTGCTGCGCTGCTGCTGCTGTCTTGCATTGCTGTTTGGTTCCGGAGTGGCCATCATCTGCAAGAGTCAATGGTTATGGTTAATGGATGCAAAAATAGTTCCCAAAAAAGAAATAAGTCTTTTGCTTAAGGATTAGTGTGTACAGTTAATGGAAAACTTTGGTTGGATTGAAGTGGCGCCTTAAGGTAGCTCAATCAATTTGGCCTCTTTAAAAAATTTGTGTGCATGTTTTTGCCTTCCAACCACGATACGAAGTCTTGTTTGATTCTGGCGGCAAAGAGAAAAGATGGTTGTATTTTTTCCACAAAATAATGGAGCAACACTGTTTACGCAGAGAGTCTTACGCGTACATATCGCCATGAACTTTATCTTTATTATCTTTAAAGTAGTAGGTAGGGGGAAAGTTTGATAAGTGGAAGATTCCCTAATTTATAATTATTTGTAAAAAGGCAAGGCAAAATCTGAGAATTAGTGTTTGTTGCTTCGGTTGGCCCAAATACATTTATTTATTTTCTGGGTTACCCAAGGGACACTAACATATTAGCTTGGTGTACTTATTGATTTGTTCCAGAGTAGCACTGAACCGCTTATATTCAGCATTAATAGACTAGACTAGATTTGAGCACGTAGAAAGATTCTCGAAAGACTACAGGTTGCTCTTGCAATAGAACAAAAACTGATGGAGCCCTGCTCAGATCCATTCTTCCGCATGAACATCTCGAACCAGGAGACTGTGGTTGCTAAATATACTTATGTCTCATGTAATCGAATTTCGCGGTAAAAATTTCGATCAGTGAATAAATGTTAAGAGTCATTTGTAAATTTTAGATTTTCAATTAAGGTATTAATTGCAGATAACTTCAGGTATACTGAAGCAAGGTAATTTATTTAAGGTAGAAGAGAATAGAATATAAGAACATCTTTCGGTTTCCCGGACCACTGCAGTGCCTTCCAGGCGCAGGTCATGGCAATCCAGGAGGCTTTAACAATAATAAAAAAAATACAAATAGGGAACAAGGACGTTTTTATCTACTCGGACTCTATAAAGACCTTTGCACACATAAAGTCAATAGAAAACTGTCCCTCGTCTCTGGGCAGATGGCTCAGCAGTTTTTCATCTAAGTCCCGGGACATAGTGCCATCGAAGGAAATTGTAACGCGGATAAACTGGCTAGATAACTACCAGCATCTTTCCTTCAAGACAAGGAGGTACCTATGACCAGTTGAAGACTGATGCTAAGAAAACACTTAGTCCTCACTGCAACCCTCTCGGAAGACATCAGGTTACTCTTGCAAAAGAACAAAAACTGGTTGAGCCCGGCTCATGTCCATTCTTTCGCATGAACATCTCAAACTAGAAGCGAATAGAATGTAAGAACATATTTTCGTCTCCCGGGCCACTGCAATGTCATTTGGGCAGAGGTCATGGCATCCTGGAGGCTTTAACAATAATAAAAATAAAACTACCAATAAGTAATAAGAACATCGGACAGCCAGGAGGTTATAAAGTTCCTGCCATCACTCATGAAGTCAGTGGAAAACTGTCGTTCGTCTCTGGAAGAGATGGCTTAGCAGTTTTGAATCCGACTCATCTAGGTCCCATGTCACAGTGTCATCGATGGAAACTGCATCGCTGATGAGCTGGCTAGACAACGAACTACCAGCATCCTCCTTCAAGACAAAGAGGTACCTTCCAAACTACCAATAAGTAATAAGAACATCGGACAGCCATGAGGTTATAAAGTCCCTAACATCACAACATAAAGTCAGTGGAAAACTGTCTCCGTCTCTGGAAGGCTGGCTTAGCAGTTTTGAATCCGCCTCATCTAGGTCCCAAGTCACAGTGTCATCGATGGAAACAGTATCGCTGATGAGCTGGGTAGACAACGAACTACCAGCATCCTCCTTCAAGACAAAGAGGTACCTTCCAAACTACCAATAAGTAATAAGAACATCGGACAGCCATGAGGTTATAAAGTCCCTAACATCACACATAAAGTCAGTGGAAAACTGTCTCCGTCTCTGGAAGGCTGGCTTAGCAGTTTTGAATCCGCCTCATCTAGGTCCCAAGTCACAGTGTCATCGATGGAAACAGTATCGCTGATGAGCTGGGTAGACAACGAACTACCAGCATCCTCCTTCAAGACAAAGAGGTACCTTCCAAACTACCAATAAGTAATAAGAACATCGGACAGCCATGAGGTTATAAAGTCCCTAACATCACACATAAAGTCAGTGGAAAACTGTCTCCGTCTCTGGAAGGCTGGCTTAGCAGTTTTGAATCCGCCTCATCTAGGTCCCAAGTCACAGTGTCATCGATGGAAAACAGTATCGCTGATGAGCTGGGTAGACAACGAACTACCAGCATCCTCCTTCAAGACAAAGAGGTACCTTCCAAACTACCAATAAGTAATAAGAACATCGGACAGCCATGAGGTTATAAAGTCCCTAACATCACACATAAAGTCAGTGGAAAACTGTCTCCGTCTCTGGAAGGCTGGCTTAGCAGTTTTAAATCCGACTCATCTAGGTCCCATGTCACAGTGTCATCGATGGAAACTGCATCGCTGATGAGCTGGCTAGACAACGAACTACCAGCATCCTCCTTCAAGACAAAGAGGTACCTTCCAAACTACCAATAAGTAATAAGAACATCGGACAGCCATGAGGTTATAAAGTCCCTAACATCACACATAAAGTCAGTGGAAAACTGTCTTCGTCTCTGGAAGGCTGACTTAGCAGTTTTGAATCCGCCTCATCTAGGTCCCATGTCACAGTGTCATCGATGGAAACTGTATCGCTGATGAGCTGGGTAGACAACGAACTACCAGCATCCTCCTTCAAGACAAGGAGCTATCTATGGCCAGTGGAAGACTAAAGCTAAGAAATTTACTTAGCCCTCACTGCAAGTCTGATGCGGAATCTGTCATAGAACACATGCAGTATATCACGGCAAACTAGGCCGTCTTTTTGCAGGAAAAGAATAAAGGAAACGTAATTCGAGCTACTATATAACCGGACTCTGGCTTTTAGCAATCCACGCATCCAGGCATAATGCGCCTTATCACGATTTCTGCACAAGCTGCGCTGATGGAGAGGAGCTAGAGACGGTGGAGCACCTTTTCTGTTACCTGCCTACAGTGCACAACAAGGTTACGCTTTCTCAAGTCGTACTTCCTTAATGTCTTATCGAAGCTCTTAGAAAAGAATCCAAGTAGCCACTCGAGGTTTATTTAGGTCGCCGGATGAATGTGACTTTAAGATCATATAGGGGACATTCCGACGGGGGGAAGGGTGA
The DNA here is from genome assembly GCA_037043745.1 of Chymomyza amoena. NCBI lineage: Eukaryota > Metazoa > Arthropoda > Insecta > Diptera > Drosophilidae > Chymomyza > Chymomyza amoena. The sequence goes on from JBAMAX010003279.1 coordinate 55,387, forward strand.
TGTAAGATCCACCTAGCGGTACCGCAACTGGTCCTAAGTGAGTTTGGACGCTAAGCCCCAAGCCCTTTGCTCCAAAGATCCTTTAAAAAACATATATTTTTAATATTCTCTGTAAAGAAGCTAATGCAGTGCATTTTAAAGTTCTTCTGACATGACTGCAGAGCCGAGCCACCTAAGCCTATTATCGTATGGATCATTTTTTTTTCGTCTTTTTGTTCATTTTGAAACCAATTTGAGCTTAAGAGTTATTTGGTAGCGCGGAAATTCAATTTCTGAACACACTTTTCATTTTTTTTTTTTTTTTGCTCTCTGTGCCAACACACACACTCAGACACCCCCGTTTGCCCTTTAACTGACACTCAAGCAGTCCAACGATTTGAAATTGAAATCAAATGCTTTGACACAGTTTTCGTTATATGCGAATCGCAACAATATAGTGGAACACCCCCTCCCATGCATAGCAACAAGCTCCCTCCGCTCCAACAAGCAATAACCACCCACCCACTGGCACACTATGTAACTGTTTGTGTTTATATACTATGTATAATGTATTGTGCATACAGCAGCATATATGTATGTATGTATGTATGTATGTATGTATGCAGACACATAGTAAATGAAAATTGCCAACACAACAGCAACTACCAAGCACTAAAGCTGAGGTTTCCTCCAGTGCATGGCCATCATTGAAAGCCATTTCCTTTTGGTTTTCCCAACATGTGATTTTAATTAAAATCATCATCATCATCTCGCATATTCTTAATGTTTTTATTACAAATCTACAAATAGTACCGACCGACCGACCACCGACGATAGCAACAGTAGCTCAAGGTTTGAAAATGTTTGTTATTCAAAAGATTCAATTAAATCTGTATATGTAGCCAGATGAAGCATAAAATCAATAGAAGCTATCCGATATCTCTGCACACAACAAATAATCAACTCTTTGTCTTGGTATATAGTATAGGGTGGACAAGCTGCTGGTTTGTTTGTTAATTGCATTTTATTTGTATATTTTTCAACGAAATTGGGTAAAAGGCAAAGTTTGGTATTACTTAATTTTGTATGAAAAATAATAACGAACAGTTGCATATGCGAACATCCCAATCGTAAAGGGACGAAGTTCCCGCAACAAAAAGTTCAATGCGCTGTGAGAAGGGAACCAGTAGGTGTTCTTCCCATCCCGGACTGTGCAAAGGTAAGACGGCAAGCCCACCGTCTTTTCCACATTCTCGTGGAAGGCAGTCTAACCCATCAATAAGAATGTTTCACTACTTCGTCCAAGGCAAGGCTGGCCGCAAACTCTTCAGAGCCGGCTACTCCTAGAATGCGACCATCAACAAAACCGTTCTACTAAGACAGGCGAAGGGCAGGAGAGATTCTCCAAAGAATTCTTACCACTCCGGAAATTTCACCGGAGGGTAAGAAGCTGGTCGATTGGGCCAAAAGTGTCCTGACGGGCTTCCAGCCAGCAGCCACGGAAAAACCTAAAGCCAAGTTTAAGCGCCGAAAAGGACGCGACCGCAGCACCTTCACCGCACCTACGCCGAGTTTACGAGAGATAAGATACTCCTTGGTGTCCTAGATAAGGGCAAGAAGAATGGTTTTATCCCTCTGAAATTGTGAAAAGGCATATGTGAACATCCCAATTATCGATGATTTTTTTTTTTGTCAAAACCTGAATGTTCCCTGCAAGCTGTAACTCTTGGGAATGAGAGCGCTTCGATGTTTCCGGCGATTCCTGGACACTGGCCTCAAATATGTTAATTTTTCACAGTACGACGATTTTTATAGGTTGTTAAACGATTTATTACTAGAATTGAGTAGATTCAAACTTGACATATGTCAAAGAGGATTCACTTTTTTATTTAAAAAATCAGCTGGTTTGCCAAGTGAGCAGTTGGCGAAGCCCCCTAGTTTTTTTTTACCACTTTTTACATGTTTGGACAAAGCAACAAATGACTCCAGCCTGAGAACATAGGAGATACTGGTTCTTCCTTCCGGGGCTTCGACAAGCAGAAGTGCTTGTCAAACATCTGGATGCGATCAAGACAAAAGGTCTTGGCAGAGCGGTCGTAAAGCTCCTGGTAGCTAACCTATCTGGCCACCACAATGTTAGATATCATCTACAGAAAATGGGCCTATCGGACTCTTCAGAGTGCAGGCTCTGTGTAGAAGACGATGAAACCACCAGACATATTCTCTGTAACTGCCCAGCGCTGGTGTGGGACAGATCATGTCACATGCAAAAGGAACGGATTAGTCCCTTCCATCTCAGGTCAATATCAACAAAAGACCTACCCTTTTGGAAAAAATAAAATCAAAAAATTGGATAAGACAAGCTCGAAGAGAACTTTTTCAACAATTCTAATACTAGACTCTCGTATTCAAGTAATAGAAAATGTTCGGATGATTTCTAAAAAAAAAGAAGAAAACTACTTTTCTTTTTGGCGAGAAGGGAACAAGATACTGACATAAATCGACAAACTAGATCTATCTGCCAATAATACGCATCTTTTGGTAAAATTGGGATACTCTATATTTTAAAGTCTCCGAGCTGCTTTTGTTTATACAGACTGCCAGATATACTAAACAAATTTATAAGGCCTGAGCTGCCTACTTCCGACCTGACATATATTTCCACGAACTTATTTTTATTATTAGATTCGGTTTTTACTCAAACTTCGCACTCAAAATCAAAAGTCATGCGGGTAATTGCTTTGGGGCCTCTAAATCTATGGTTTACGTTTTGGTGGGAATGTTTTTGACTCAAGGTCTTCTTTTCATGACGTCAGTAGACATAAAGATGATTTGGCGGAACCCTTGAACTCTAAAAAGTAGCTATTCGTCATGGCGCTTAATGAGAACTTCGCAATTTCAATTTTCCTTAAATATTCTTCTTCCTCTTGACTCCCAGTGGAGCATAAGACTTCAACCCCTCTAATACTTTAACATTTTATTAATATTCAACCACAATACCTAAATTTTTACGATGACTTGCACTACTAAACTTAACTAGCATGTTTATAAGTCATTAACATGATAACAATAATATAGTTTTATCGGAATTTTTCTGTTTATCAGCTATGTCGGTTTGGTACTGACAAAGGACTTTATACTTTTTACTTATGGGAAAAGTTAATACCAGCAGCAGATAGCGCCCAAACATTTGTGTTTGTATCGAGCTCATTCCACTATCTAGTTTTTCTCTGGACCACAACTGAAAGCCCCAACATGATTAAAGGCTTAATTACTGAATCTGATTGGACTTCACTTTATTAAGGCTTCAGAGGTTATAATGGTATCAGATTGAACTAGATACGTCCCACTCCATTTCTGTCAACCATTGGAATAAATATTTGGATACACTAAAAGACAGAAGGAACGTAGCAGACTAAGATTCTTATGTGCCTTGGTTGGTCCTTATGAACATCTGGATGTAGGAAACCTATAAAGCTGCAGCATTTTCCGCATGCAGATGGACTCATGATGGTATCCACTACTACTACTCTTCCCCTTGTGGAGTATAGGGCCTCTAGGTATGGAGCCGTATCCAAATTATGTGAACCGTTTAGGGGTAGGGAAGGGTCTAGCCTCAAGGTAATATTCCTCATTGATCATATAGCCTAGTGGTAATAAGGAACCGTACCCAAATTACGTGGCCCATTCAGAAGGTAGGGGTGTTTACGTTTATAGCACGTTGTCAATAATATTCGGTAGGGAAATGACTTTTTGTCTAGCAATAATTGATTTTTTTTTTGACTTATTGGTTCCAAAAATTTTTTTTTATGTTTCGACCTCTTTCTAGGACTTACGAATAACTATGTGACAACTAGGAGTGAGCTTTTACCTTCGCATATACCAAGGTTGACCACCGAGGGTGAGAGAGGTTGAAGGGTTTGTGTACGGGCTCCGACTGCTGGTCCACTACGGCTCGCTAATCGAAAAAATCTTTCACATTCAATCGAAGTCGAGGTATTTTTTTGTGGGACCTTTTATTTATTTCAATTCCACTATTATTCGTGATGGTCAGAAATGAAAGAATACGTTCAGAAGTAGGGCAGAAGAAGTCGATTATACAAGAAATCGAGGAGAGACAGCTAAAATGGTTCGGACATCTAAACCGGATGGACGAGTTAAGAAAAGCCAAACAGGTACTGGAAATGAGAGCGCAAGGCAATGCATCGAGAGGGAGACCCCGAGGAGGCACCGAGAGGGAGACCCCGAAAAACTTGGGAAAATCGCATTCAGGATGTGGGAAGGATGAGGGGCAGAGCCCTGGCAGAGATGAAAAGAGAGAGCCGGCACCGACCTAATTGGAGAAGATGGATATCCCGAGGCTACACCGACGCCTAACTAAATGGGGATTGAAGAAGAAAAAGAGATTCTTATTTAACAGCTTCTCAGCAATGCTCATGCGACGATTCTTCTGGCCATAAATACAACAATACCAATATCCAATGGAACCAAACAAGATTTCATCGTCAGCAGCGCCTTCTCTTATGTTGATTCGCCGATTTTCCGAAAAAATTTAAAAGTCAACTTGGATTAGTTTTAGATTTCGTTTTCTATATCCCTTTCAATATTCCACCTTAGCTTAGCGCAGGATTCAGGATTTGTTCTTGAAAGGGGTTCTTCACTTGGAAGTGTAAACACATATATGAAAGCTCACTAAAGACTGTCAAGCCATTTTATAACTTCTGGTTCCGAAACCATACCTAGATCTTTCCCTAGTTTAGCTAAAGGAGATTTTCTTAGCTTTCTTTCTTTGCAATTTTTTCATATTTCTTTCTAATTTATCATAATTTTTGTGATAGAAAGACAATTGTAGATTCTGTATGTAGGGTAGGCACATTCTGCCTCCAAAGTATTCCAAAATTATGTTCGATTATTTTTCTAAGGAACACAAAACAAGAAACATTCAGAAAAATCGCTCTTAATGAAACAGATTAGATGTTTTTCAACTCTACAAAAATTTTCAACATTTTCTCAACTCCGTACTCTGATCCACTTTTATGGGAAATATCCTAAAAAACTTGTTAAAAGATATGAAAATATGTATGAGAAAAGTTGGTCCATCTATCGAGCGAAAAAAATCTAACAGTTCTGTAAAAAAGCAAAGAAGCGAATACCAGACAGAAAATGGTAACATATTCTCTTAAAAACGGACACACGGTAACCCTAAAATAGGGAAACATTGATGAACATTTGATGACACTTGACTATAACTCTTTTTTCCCCTACTAATCCTTTTCCATATGAGGTATGCCCCATGTTGCACTGTTTCCCGCTGAACATCAACATTTTGACAGAGTTGCCAGACTGACATTTTAAGCTCTTGGCTACTATGATAAGAACATAATATTAATCATATGTTAATATTATTATGTGACGTGAGCAAACATTTTTTATATATTATGTAATAAGCCAAATTATACATAAATGTGAAACATCGTAGTAAATGTTCCTGACAGTAATGATGACATTGATGTTGCCGCCCGCGGCTTTATGAACAATGCACAATTTCAGCTTCAGCTTAATATAATGAAATATGTTTCCATAATTGAAAACTCATCTGGCCCGAAATTAGGGCAATAAAACATAACAGAGTGTCAAATTAAAAAGCTTTTTATTAAAAATTTGTTCGAAATTGAACCACTGTCATATAAAGTTGTCATACAAAAATTAAACCTGCACTTTCTTTTTCCGAGAGCCACGATTAACGAAGCGTCACCTTCGAATTGCTGAATCATGCTCCTGCATGCTTTCTCTCAAATTATGCTCACGCACACACACACACAGCTTAACACACACTGTTACGTGAGGATTTTAAATTACTTAGTCGCTGCTTCTCCCGGCGTAAGTGGAACCAGTTCTTAAAGGTGGAACACAATTATTTCAGCACTCTAGCTTTTAATAATAAATTTCTTTAAAGTGGGCTAAACTCCTTGGGCTTATATAAGCATAAAGCATGCTTCAAGTTTCCGTCCGTAAAACCGATGCAATTATCCTGCTTAAGGCCAATGCAAGTGGAAAGCAGCTTTAGCTGCACGTACTCAGTGGGCTTTGGAGCAGTTTTAAAAAAGCAAAAAAGAAAATATTTTAAAAACATGCATAAGAAAAGATGGGATTCAGTCAAGGCTGTGACCGACTGGGTGATACCCTGCACATACCCTGCTTGCATATACCTAAGGTACGAACGCAACTTGCCAAAATACAGAAGGGACGAAGCTCCCGCAACAAAAAGGTCAATGCGCTGTGAGGAGGGCACCAGTAGGTGTTCTTCCTATCCCGGACTGTGTCGACAAAGGTAAGACGGCAAACCGACACCGTCTTATCTACAATCTCGGGGAAAGCAGTCCAACCCATTCTCGGACGCAAGACCGAAACAAGAATGTTTCAATTCTTCGTCTAACTCTTCAGAGCCGGCTACTCCTAGAATGCGACCTTCAACAAAACCGTCTTACTAAGACAGTTGAAAAGCAGGAGAGATTCTCCAAAGAATGTTACCACTCCAGAAGTCTCACCGGAGGGTAAGCAGCTGGTCGATTGAGCAAAAAGTTTTCAGCAAATCCGGGAAAACCTAAGACCAAGGTTAAGCGGCAGAGGTCTGCAGAGAAACCTGCACCACCGCTGAAAAGAACACGACCGCAGCACCTTAACCGCACCTTTGCCGATATTACGAAAGATAAGATACTCCTTGGTGTCTCAGACAAGGGCAACAAGAATGGTTTTATTCCTCTGAACACAATTTCAGAAAAAGGTGTGGAGAATGAGCTGCAGGACCGTTTCCTCGAAGACTTGGAGAGTAGTAGCCAAGGTTAAGCGCCGATGAGGATGCGACCGCAGCACCTTCACCGCACCTTCGCCGAGGTTACGAGCGATAAGACAAGGGCAACAAGAGTGGTTTTATCCCTCTGAACTTTTGATAAGGTATTGAGAATGAGCTTTTTTGTATGATATTTTTGTTCTAAAAATATAATGCATAAGGCTTTACAACTGAAAGTCTTTCTATACGGTATAATATGGGAAAATACGAACTCCACGATCTGAAGCATTATGTTTAAAAATTCCATTTATTGTTGGTCATAAGTTGATGATTTTGACGGTTGTTTTCCCAAAAAGAAGTTCTTAACCCAATAATTCATATTACCTATGTATGATATGGACATACAGATGAGCTGTTCAAGGTTTCAGCTTTCCCAAGCAGACATATTATCTGCCTAGTAACATTTCAAGGATTGACTACAGTTTTTCACTTCGAAACGTAGACCGAAAACCCGGCACCCAACGCAACTCTACTTAGTATTTAAAATAGTACAAGATCCATTAACAATAGATGCTACTTGAGAGGACTTATTGAACAGCCCTCGTAATAATTATGATACCAAGACAATTTTCTCTATTGATGCACTCAGATAAGTCTTTCAAGTTCTCAGCAATCTGATTCAGAAGGAAATTCCATTTCCATTTACCTGTTACGCAAACGCGAACCTACTTTATATACACTTTAAAACTATGAGTAAATAAAAAATACAGTGCGTGAAAAGTATTCAAAGTGCTTAAGAAAAGTCCTTTCACACATGCACCAACACTTACACACGCAACACACACACGGACATGGCTAAAAAGCGCTGATTGACACATGACGCTTGAATGTCGCTTGTCGCCACCAAAGCAGAGTGGGGACGGTGAGAGTAGGGACGTAAGAGAGGAGTCTGAGTTATAGCTGGAAGGGCAGAGGATGGAGGGAGGGTGGAGAAACTGTGGCGTCGAGAAAAAATATTTTAGCTGACAGCAGAACAGAATCCAGCATGCGTTAGCTTTAAGTGTTAGTGTGAGTGTGAATGAGTATGTGTGTGTGACAGACCTTGAGTCACACACTTACACACACTTACACAGACAAAGCACACACACACGCGCACACTAATGCTAAAGCAAACAAATTAATTTAAAGCAGCATCTAGCTGGCGCTCAAAACTATGCTATATTAATTCATTGTTCCTGCACTACACTCCAAGCCATATGAATAGAGCAACTTTTTGCATTTGTGCATTTAACAGTACTCAAGAGTTACTTATTAAATTGTAAGATCTGTAAAAAATGTGTAATTAAAGAGCTTAGGCTCTCTTAGAAAGTCCCTTACAGAATTATTAACTAAATTTTAAAAGGGATTATATTAAGCTGTTCATAGTTGTATTTTAACACTTTGTAAAGCTTTTGGTAAAGCAACGTGCGTGTGTCATAAAAAGTTCAGTTTCAGTTTGATGTTACTATACAACCAAGACTAATTGAAAAGTTTTGCTTTTTAAAATAAGATAAATCACTAGATTAGGAGAGACAGCTAAAATGGTTGGGGCATCTACATCAGATGGACGAGTCAAGAAAAGCCAAACAGGTACTGGAAATGAGAACGGAAGGCAATGCACCGAGAGGAAGACCCCGAAAAACTTGGGAAAATCGCATCTAGGATGTGGGAAGGATGAGGGGCAGAACCCTGGCAGAGATGAGAAGAGAGAGCCGGAAACGACCTTATTGCAGAAGATGGATATCCCGAGGCTACCCCGACGCCTAACAGCAAATAGGGAGTGAAGAAGAAGAAGAATAAAAGATAAATCACGCCCAAAAAAGAATGTAATTATTTCTAATAATATTATTATTAGTCGGGAGACTTGGGCTGATGGCAGCCCCTGTGGGAACCTTCGGTGGCAAGAATGGTTCACGGTTGACTCCAAAACTGAGCATGGCGTAGGTGTTGGAGTCGTTGGACCCAACAACAGAATCTCTACTGTAATGTGCATCTGGCTCAGCGTCTTTCAAATGGAGATTCATGCCTTAGAGATCTGCGTCTTTAATATCCTTCTCAAGGGAACTAGGGTAGCAAACCTATGCAATTTTTTTGATTGCCAAGCTGCCATTAGGTCATTTTCATCCTAGAGCATCTCCACCAAAATGGTTACAGAATGCCATAATTACCTCCAAGCCCAGTCCTCCCGTAGCAAAGTCGTGCTATGTTGGGTACCTGGACACTTAGGAGGGGATGGTAACACTGTCGCTGACAATCTAGCCCGACAGGGTGCCTCCACCCTGACCACATCACCTGCACCGTTTTGTGGTATTGGTTGGTCCACAATCAAAACCATGATAAAGAAATGGGCCGCCGGAGAACTTAGGAGATACTGGTTCTCCCTTCCGGGGCTTTGTCTCGCAAAAGTGCTTGTCAAATCTTTGGATATGATACCTATGTGGTCACCACACTGTTAGATACTATCTACAGACTCTTCAGAGTGAAGACTCTGTCTCGAAGACGATGAAACCACTAGCCATTTTCTCTGACTGCCCAGCGCTGGTATGGGACAAAGTTCGTCACATGGGAAAGGAACGGATTAGTGCCTTCCATCTTAAGTCAATACCTACAAAAGGCCTACTGCTATTCATGCGGATAGTGGAAAATCTTTTGCCGTAATTTATAGGCATGGTACAAAAGATCTTTTGGTCGCAGTGCCCCACCTCTTTGTGCGGTAATAATATTATTTGAAATTGGAATATTTTGTTTTCCACATATAATTTATTATATTTATTGTGATTACTGGCGCTAATTTACTATCGAGAAAAATAGGGTCAAGTGGATTGAATCCACAAACATCTTTAAACGTAATAATATATAATATTTATAGACTTAGTATAAATTTTCAAAAAAAAAAAAATTAAGTTTTTGTGTCGATAAAATTTCAATATTTTCAATGTAAGTAGAGCAATAATATTATTTAGACTCTGTAATTAAAAAATGCTAAAGGGTTCGTTGCTCCGTTTCGAAAAAGTATCGAAATGAGCCAAATAATTAGATTTTATTAATTTCAGCACGGAGCTGTGACCAAAGAACGAAAACTTATAAAAAAAAAAAGAGAAACAAATCCCCGTAAAACCGTTCCAAGCTCTGATGATCTGTGAAAATACTGAAGGCACTGAAAATCGAAAAAAAAAAAAAAAATAAAGGAAATTTGTTCAGCCCATTTTACATTTCAAATTTTATGGCGGCTTTTATCATTTTTGGACACTTCCGGATACTTCCCAAAAAGTATCGAAAATCACGATTTTAGCATTTTGTGTTTTTAGATTAATCTACCAGGCAAAATTCCTCGAATTGATCTGAAATTTTGACACAATGAATCTAATTAATTTGTTGCACTCCAAAAATATACGAAAAAGTTCTTCCCATTACGACCTACTTGCCCCTATATATATTTTTTTTAGCAGCACAGCTGATTACTGATTACTGGGGCTAATTTTGTTTTAGGAAAGGTACTTAAGTGTTATAATTTTTAACAATACAAAACTGTGTTTAACTTTTCTCACAAACGAAGTGAAAATCGTAATGCTTTAAAAAACTTTGACCAACAAAGCCCCAAAAGGAATCCGAAATATATTTTTAAAAAAATTTCGATATATTTTCTTCTACTTTCTTCAAAGTGCAACTTTCGAAAAAAAGTGATTTTAGATCGACAAACACGAGAATGATATTAGTTTAATTTTCTTAAGAACCGTTTTCGTTTTCGTCAATATTTAGTAGGAAAAATTTTGCTTTGAAATGAAAAACAATCAGATCGAATGATATTAGGGTCAGGCTTTTCAGTGGACCAAAAAATTACCAAAGTTCATATTTTGTTATGAAATTTTACCAGCATCGAGTTTGATGATTCAGATGTACATTCTGAAATTTTTTTTTGAAAAATTTTGAATGATTGATTTTTTATGAACAATTAAAAATTAAAAAAATTTATGCAGCGATGAGATAAGACACGTTTTTCTCCGAAAGTTAAAGTCCGTTTGAAACAATTTTTTAACTACAGATTGACAAGAGATTATACCATCGAAATACATTTTTTTAACTGCATATATATGTTTTGATGCTTGTAAAAAAATTTTTTTATAAACAATTGAAAATTTAAACAATTTCTGAAAAATTGAGATCAAATATTTTAATTTTTATTTATGTAATAAACGTTTGAGAAATTATGTATGCAAAAATATGCGATCATTCTCAAAAGGATCGAGCACAGTATATGTTTATGTGTCGGAATACGCGTTAATTGCAAGCATTAGCAACAAAAAATCATTTTTTGTGTATGTATTGATCACCGCTTAAGCACGACAACAGCAACGAGGGTGGTTTTTTCCGCTTGTCGCGCTGGATACATACACAAAAAATGATTTTTTGTTGCTAATGTTTGCAATTAACGCGTATTCCGACACATAAAAATATACTGTGCTCGATCCTTTTGAGAATGATCGCATATTTTTGCATACATAATTTCTCAAACGTTTATTACATAAATAAAAATTAAAATATTTGATCTCAATTTTTCAGAAATTGTTTAAATTTTCAATTGTTTATAAAAAAATTTTTTTACAAGCATCAAAACATATATATGCAGTTAAAAAAAATGTATTTCGATGGTATAATCTCTTGTCAATCTGTAGTTAAAAAATTGTTTCAAACGGACTTTAACTTTCGGAGAAAAACGTGTCTTATCTCATCGCTGCATAAATTTTTTTAATTTTTTAATTGTTCATAAAAAATCAATCATTCAAAATTTTTCAAAAAAAAATTTCAGAATGTACATCTGAATCATCAAACTCGATGCTGGCAAAATTTCATAACAAAATATGAACTTTGGTAATTTTTTGGTCCACTTGAGAAAGCCTGACCCATTAATGTCCTACTTACGATGAAATATAGTACGATTAAGTAAAAATTATCATAGTCCTCATCACAGTAATTCTTTTCTACCATTTTTTTTTACCACATTGCTTACAATTCACAACTCATTTAAACTTAATCTTAGTGTAGAGGAAAAAAGTGTACTTAATGAGCAATCAAATTTTTATGTAATTTTTCTTTATTTTAAACTATACTAATAATTAGTAATACTATTTTTATTGAGCTATCGATAATGCTACCATTGGCAATTGAGTGTATCGCGAAATGCGGAACAGTTTATTAAATGCAGCTTGCGAACTCTAGTATTAAGTTTTAACATTATAATACGTTTGTTTATTAGAGAACTATTTTATAAGACTTTTGCTTAATTCCCTAGACATATGAGGTTGTTACAAAAAAAAATGGGTTTGCTGGAATTTCTCTTGCTTAATGTAATTTTTAAAAATAATTTCACACTTTTTTTTTCGAATATGGCTGATTGTAATTTTGTTATAATTTTTAATTAATCTCTAAATATCGTACTACCGTGAAGAACAATACCTTTCGATCTAATTTCGATAACGAGATATTGACGAATAAACCGAAAAAGTTAAAAAAAAAGACAAAATCTCAAAAATGGTTAAGAAAAAAAATGACTTTTATTTTCGCGTTTCTCGACCCAAAATTGCCTTAAACACTTTTTGGCTAAGGTTCATTTTCCATATAAACTAGTGTATAATCCCTTCTTCTTCTTCTTATGAGGCCACTGACAGCCCGAATTACCGGGATACGGCATGCCTGCTCGGCGCCTCTCTCCCAGGCGCCTCTGCGTTGCGCGCGCCTTCTCCAGTTCGTCACACCGAGCGAAGACAGGGCCCCTTCCACTTGGTCTTTCCAACGCAAACACGGTCGTCCTCTCCGCCGACGGCCGCTGACTACCGCATCGAACACACGTCTAGCTGCAGCATCCTCGTCCATCCTAACGACATATCCAGAGCCAGCGAAACCGCTGGATGTTGATACGCTGAGCAACGTCCATGTCGTTGAAGAGCTCATACAGCTCCTGGTTGTTGCGGATGCGGTAGTCATCGCCAACTCGAATAGGACCAAAGATCTTGGGCAGTACTTTCCTCTCGAAAACTCCCAAGGCAGCTGCATCAGTTAGCGACATGGTCCAGGCTTCCGCGCCGTAAAGAAGCACTGGAAGGATGAGTGCCTTGTAGAGTGATAGTTTTGTCGCGCGAGAGAGGTCTCTACTAATCAATTGCCTATTGAGACCGAAATAGCACCTGTTGGCAAGAGTTATTCTGCGCTTGATCTCCAGGCTGACATCGTTGTCGGTGGTACCGGCGGTGCCAAGGTAGATGAATTCCTTGACAACATCTAAAGTATAGCTGTCGGCCGTAATCTGGGACCCAAGCCGCCGCACGTCCCTACTTGTCGACAGCATATACTTTGTTTTGCCCTCAAAAACAACAAAGCCGCTGGCCCTGATGGCCTTCCTGCTGAGCGTAATCGCTTAGTCTATAAAATACTCAAGCATTCCTATATCCAAGTTTTTTTTATATATCTAGATTAGAGATAAAAAAAAACTTAGAAGCAGTGCTTTATTAAAATAAAGCATTAATACAATTTCTTTAAAAATGGACAAGTCGGCAATTATTTTTCCCAACAGTGAGACTCATTGCATCCAAGTTCCGGATTGTATGCACAATTAAAAGTTTAGACTGGCAGGTAATACGTAGAAAATGATTCTTGAAAAATTCACTTTTCAGTCTTGTTTAGGCCCTCATGGGTAACCATTTTAATAAAAGAAAATATAATACAGTCAAGGCGGTGCCCAACAAAGTAATACCCTGTATCCTTTTTCTCGAAAAAATTGTATTCCTGCATATTTCCTCTAAGAATTTTCCCATTGTAAAATTGTTATTTTGGTGCAATGTTATATTCATACCTACAAGCTCTGCAAATTTGTACCGATTTTGATGAGAATCGAGAGTTACGTCAAAAAATCCATTTAAAGTATATTTTTACCCCATATACTTTCAAGTTGATATATACGATTTAACAATAAAAAATGGACTTGTTCATTGGAGCCACATGTATGAGTTCATGAATCAGCTTTCAATTTCAGATGAAAATATTAAACGGTTTCGCTTAAACCCGCGAAAAGCTACTGAGGGGGTACGGGGAAAGATATTGATATGATTAATTAAAGGGAATCTTCTCATGTGGTAAAGTTTCGTATCTCTAGCTCTTATAATCTCCGAGATTTAGGTTTTGATACAAACGGACGGACGGACATGGCTCAATCGCTACCCGAGGTTATGATAAGCATTTTAATAAAGGACTTGGGTCTGCCGCGCCTCCTTCTGTCCATTATATACATTCTACAAATCTAGTATATCACCCTTTGTACTTTTATGAATAGGGTATAAAAAGTACGACTTTGTTGCCTATATCTTCAAAAGCTTTTAAATTCCAAGAATAGTACTCGTAGAAAGGTAACGATATAAATCGGTAAACTTGACAAGAAGTATGTTACAAACAATCTGCATTCTTCGGTGTCTATAGCTTTAATGCTTTCCAGACCTAAGTGTTCGTATTCATCATCGTACGGCCTGTCTTGTCACATTTTGCCCGTTTTTAAACCCTCGGTCTATCTTTAAAATTCAAGCAGGTCTTCCGTTATGGAAACAAAACGTGCCAAATATTTAACATTATGTTAGACTGCACATGATATCTTGAGATACTCAAATTAGCTCTGATTTCTTTAGGGCTACGGTCGTAGGGTATAGTAATCGGGCCAGATCGCAGGATACTGCCCCTAAATCGCAAATCCTATATCACTTTTCTTAGTCAAATACGCTCTAGATAGCTCTACTTAGGAGCATAGTGGTTCCAGGCCATATTATCAGTAAGAGCATAAAAAAATTCGAAAATAGTTGGGAGACAAGGAACTACCCGCATCCTCCTTCAAGACAAGGAGTGCCTGGGTATGGCCATGACCAGCTGCAAACTGATACGAAATTTGTTCTCTCTGTGCAAACCAAACGTAGAATCGCACATCAAACTCATGTAGAATCTCGCGGCAAACCTGGCCGACATACTGCAGTAAAAAAACTAAGGAACTTTGTTGTCTGAATAGAGCCCAGTGCTCAACTGTTATCCGTGCTATCACAGGACACTGGCTGGTGGGAATTCACGCATCCAGGCAGAATGCTCCACACGTAACTTCTGTAGAAGAGGTGGCTATGAGGAGGAGCTGGAGACAGTGGAACACTTTTTCTATCATTGCCCAGAGCTGGACAGGTAAAGATTCCGGTTCCTTAAGTCACACTTTCTTGATGAATTATCTTAGCTCTCTGTATAGAGTCCAAAATGCCTCTTAAGGTTTATTTAGGCTGCCGGATGGCTGTCTCAACTCATATAGGGAACCTCTTAAATAGGGAAGAGTGGTGAATGGCTTACTGTAGTGGTGTCACAACGGGCCTATTTTGGGTCTAAGTGCCGCTCTTAGCTAACCTAATCTGGGATGTTAAAATTCCTACTAGTGTTAATCCCCCTGTAGGGCATCGTCACCTTGACGTGGTGAGGGGCCTACTAGCTGCAATGACTCTAAGAGCAACGCCGGCGGTAGCATAGTTACAGGTAGGGCCACCTTTGCCAGTGAGGTCTTCGAAGAGCAGTGAATCAAAGAGTTTCTGTTCTCAGAATGAGCGGCTGCAAAAGGCGTCTGTTCTCCAGGTTAGGGCGGCCTTTTTAAAAGTGACCTGCCACTGCAAGCAGAGTTGTCAGGACTGACTTTGAGCTATGACTTACTGTTCCTAGCCTGCTCCCTCACGTATTGCTTTATAAACATGAAAGTAAACCCGAGGAATATTCATTCCCCAAGTGATACCCGTCTTCTTCTGGCTAATCCACCTGCTGCCGAGGCACGACGGACTTGGAGTTGCAAACTCCATGTTTTAGAAATAACAATATGAGGGAAACTATCACTTTTAATGGCCCTATGCTCCACTAGGAGCAACAGGACATAAGAAGAAACTTAACTTTTAACTTTTTTTTTTTTGTTAACTTTTTGAAAGCCCACGTTACACAGCTCCATCGAATTTTAGATCAAAAAGTTCTAGAGAAACAACAGAAGGACCAGTTAGAGAAGAAAAGGTTGAGTATGCCATACAGACAATAAAAATTGGAAAAGCCGCCGGTCCAGATGAAATAGCCCCGAACTCATTAAATATGGTAGTCCAGAGATTCAAAAATCCTTAACTGAACTGTTTCAAAAAGCATGGGATGAAAATAGGATACCAACAGACTGGAAAGAAAATCTGATAATACCAATTCATAAGAAGGGTAATAGCTGCGACTGTAACAACTACAGGCCGATAACATTATCACCTACAGTGTATAAGTTATATACCAAGGTACTGGACTGTACTTAGGCGAGTAGTAGAAGAAGACCTAGAAGAGGAGCAGACAGCGTTCAGACCGGGTAAACAAACATAAAACCACATCTTCACTTTAAGAGCCATCATGGAAAAATGGATGGCTAAGGGGAAGGATTTTTTCCTAGCGTTCGTAGACTTAAAAGCGGCGTTTGATAGTGTGCCAAAACAACATGTATGGGAGGTACTAGAAACTAAAAATGTTCCAGAGATACTGATAAACGCTATTAAAAGTGTCTATGACAAGCCGACGGGGAAAGTAAGACTAGAGGGGGAGAAGTCCGAAGTATTTGATATATGCAAAGGATTAAAGCAAGAAAACCTGCAATTCCTATTATTCGCGGATGATATTGTTATCATAGCAAACAATCCGGAAAGGCTACGAAATGCATTAGAGAAGTGGTCCAACAATCTAAAAAGAAAGGGAATGGAGGTCAATATAACCAAGAGCAAAGTAATGTGGGTCTCTAAAGAGGATAGGTCGACGGAGAATCTGCATATAACATGCAACGGCAGAGAATTAGAGAGAGTTGAATCCTATGAATACCTCGGAACCATAGTTAGCTGCAAGGGAAAAATAGACCAAGAAGTGCTAAGCCGGAGCAAGAAAGCGGTCTCAGCGTACTATCAGATAAGTAACACAATAGTGGGTAAACGAGAGATAAGCACCAAAACAAAACTCAAGCTTTACAACACGGTTATAGTACCAATAGCACTGTACGGTACCGAGTGTTTGCCGCTATAAGAGAAACATCTGAGTAAATTTCTGGCAACATCTACATCGAATGGACGAGTCAAGAAAAAAACAGGTACTGGAAATGAGAACGGAAGGCAATGCAATGAGAGGAAGACCCCGAAAAACTTGGGGAAATTGCATCCAGGATGTGGGAAGGATGAGGGACAGAACCCTGGCAGAGACGAGAAGGGAGAGCCGGGACCGACCTAATTGGAAAAGATAGATATCCCGAGGCTACCCCGACGCCTAACAGCAAATGGGTATTGAAGAAGAAGCAGAGAAGGTTTTAGAGATTCTTTTGAGAAAATGGAGCAAATCTCTTGGACTATACTGATTTTTATTGGTTTAAAATCTGGATGTACAGAGAAGAAGCATCGATACTTTTTACTAGGTTTGCCGGTTTTTCATATATTGCACTGAACCCTAATATGTACTTGCGGCCATATTGAAGCGGCCTTCAGTTAACTTTATTAGTTTAAAAAATTTAGTGGCGTGGGGTGTATGTGTGTGGGTGTGTGGGTGTGTTTGTGTTAGTATGCCTTTTAATTGAAAGCCGCATACATAAAATTTTATTAATTAAATTTTAAATCAGAATGCCGCAAACAAACAGCGCACAGCGTGTAGGCCCTGTCTGTGTGTAAGTGTGTGTGTGCGTGTGTGTGTGTCGGTGTTAACATGTTACTATGGCTATGACAATATGTGTGGGTTTGGTAAGCTAAATGTGTGTGTGTGTGTTGAGGCCGGCTTGAGCTTGGACAAAGGTTGTCATGGCCAACGTTTTAGCCCGTTTTGTCGAAAATTTCTTGCTACCTTTTTTTTGTTTTTGTAGTGTACAGAAAAATTAAGTTTTTTTTTCTGCCGCTTTTCGGGCGGCTGCTGTGTTTGTTATGGGCAATTTTTAGTCACAGGATATAAATGTGTAATTGAATTAATTAAAATAAATTTAAATAAGACACACACACACACACAGACACACCAACACAAGCATGCAGCAGTGCCGAAAAAAAACTAAAAAAAAAAACTTGTCAGCGTGCGCTGTTTGTTGTTCTTGTATACACACACACGGCATGCGTGTATGTGTATGTGTGCTACTCACCGTTATTCAGTACTTCCGCTTTACTTTCTTATTTTTTTTTGTCCAAAATGCTGCCCTCTGTCTCTCTGTCTCTCTCGCTCGCTCTAGCTCTGGCCTTATTAATTTTTCATCAATTTGTTTTTAGCTGCCACTTCTACCAAAACAAACACACACACACACACGTTCACATGCAATAAAATGTGATTAACAACAACAAATACAAAAAACAAAAAAAAAACAACAACAAGCAAACGGCAAAGTTTTTTATTCAACACCAAACACACGCGTTACGTTTTTTTCTTTTTTTTGTTGTAGCCCAGAGTTTACAATAATTTTCGCTTTAATTAACTATATTGTTTAATTTTGTTTATTTTATATATTATTTTTCTTTTTCTTTTAATTCTATGCTTTTATGCTCTGCCTGTGTAGCGTTTTCTAGCCGTAAATAGCACGCGCAGCTGCTGCTCCTCCGTTCACAATTTGTTCTGACCGCACGCACGCAGCGCCAGCGTCGTACTGACGACGACGACTGCAAAAGTATGCTACACATTTTTCTTCTTTCTTTTTGCTTTTCTTCTTTCTCTTTTCATGCTTCCCCGCATATAAACTAAAGTTGAAGCCAAAGCTAAAGCTGAAGCTGCATTTCAACACACACACACACACGAACACACACAAATATGCTGCGCACCATAAAAGCTTGCGCGTGTGTTAAAGCTTTCTCTCGCTCTCCCTGCTTGCCACACTCTCTTTGAGCATAAACATCGCTCTGCTACATATGAGTTTTCATTACAGACAGTGGCGCGCATAAACATAAAATGTTTTGGGGTACACAAAAAAATAATTCTTGCTGGAAGTAGTACAGGTAACCCCCTCTATAACGCGTTTTCGCTACAACGCGGTTCCCAAAATGCGGAAATTTTCTTACAACGCGATTTTTAGCAACTGAGCAATTCTCACAATGAATTTTTGTTGCTGGTTTGCATGTTAAAGTTTT
>JBAMAX010003282.1:0-65791 GCA_037043745.1 Chymomyza amoena
ATTTATATCTTTAAGCTCCGTAAATTTTTACCGATTGTGATGAAACTCGAAAGTTACGTCAAAGAAGCGGGATGTGGGAGTAAACATGGTAAATCGTTTGCGGGGGATGGGGGCCCGTATCGATAAAATTTGGATGTGGATTTGTTCATTAGATTCATTCATGTGGATTGTGATTCGAGGTCACTTGTAACCATAATTAGGCAGAGTCATATTGACGAAGTTTATAGGCAAGGGGAGGTGAAATTTGTATATTATTGACTACATATAACCTTTGCAGTATTTGTTCGATTTTGTTCGATGTTGACACACAGATGCGAGGATCCATAAAGCATCACTCTGTTAAATTTCCGATGAAAATATTACCCGATGTTGCCAAAAACCGCGAAAATCTAATGGGGAAACGGGTGAGGATATTGATATGATTCAACAAAACTTCATCTTCTCAGGAAATATGCGCACCAGCTGGTAAAGTTTGGTATTTCTATACCTTCTAGTCTCCGAGATCTAGGCGTTCATTCGGACGGACGGACATGGCTCAATCGCTACCCGAGGTTATGATAAGCATTTTGGTATAAAGGACTTGGGATCTGCCGCGCCTCCTTCTGTCCGTTACATACATTGCACAAATCTATTGTAGTATATCCTTTGTACTTTTAAGTACAGGGTGGGAGCACCTCTAACGCATTTGACAAATGGATCGGCAGCTACAATCATTTCCAGTAAAATGTCGAAAAAATTCCACAAATTATAATCGCATTAATTCAACATTTTTTAATAATTGCTTTAGCAATAAAAATCTGCAACGAATCAAATATCGATTATCCGATTATCTTGCCCGACGAGTAACTAGATCTTGAAACCTATTAGAACATAAAATTTTACCAAAAGATAAAACTAACCATTGTCGGATCCACAAGAAATTACGAACTTTGCATCTTAAAACTTCAAAATTATGGGTAAAACCGTGGGGGGTTTTTTCTCATTAGCTGCACTTACATCAAGCTACCGAAAGTTGTAGCTCCTCAGTCCAGCGCAACATTTTTTTTACAATTACATAACTTTGAAACATTTCTATATAGCGCCTGCATTACTCTAGCATGGATGCACTGATGAAATCCCGGGAGCTGTAGCTGAGCGTATTTAATCAGATTTTCCTAGGAAAATATAGTCAGGCAGGCAGTACTGTACCATTCGGACATTCCTGGAAATTAAATTAAGTGCTGAATATACTGTGGCCAGAATGTTGCACGTAGCTGGCCATGCAGTGGGCGGCGCCCCCTAGTTTTCGAGTTAAAAATCACAGTAGCGGAAACGCAAATGCCGGAATGCCATTCGCATTGAGCATCGCATCGCATCAATGAATTCCGCAAAGAGATATTAAATCATCGAAGCGTATTTTAAACGCATCGCGTACGCAGCTTGTTTGCGGTCAGAAATAGCTTTTCAGCCAATTCCGAGTATTGGCAACATAACAGCCATCCCAATTCCAGGAAAAGCCGTGGACCAGTGTTGTAAACAGTCAATTTAGTGACATAGCGACTGAAAAACTCTTTCGAGCGAAATGTTGACCGTTGGCCATAATAATATTAACTTCTTGGTATTATAAAGTGCAGCGTCGCCCACACACGATGCGTGTTTGCGGTCCGAAATTGTTTTTCAGTCAAAGCTGAACTTTCGAAACATAACAGCCATCCCAATTCCAGGAAAAGCCGGACGGACCAGTGTTGTAAACAGTCACGTTTGTGACGTTGCAACTGAAAAACTCTTTCGCCCACGCTGCACAGTGGCACGGCAGCCGCAAAAACGTTGCAAAATTCAAAATTTTGATGTAACCGTTTTATTTAATCAATACATGGATCTGATTTAGAATTTTCCAAGGAAAAGAATATAAAAATTTTACTCAATTCGGTGGAAAAGTTTAATAGCTGCAGCCGCTGAAAATTGAGTATTTTTTCAACTATAAAAAAATCAAAATTTTTGGAATAAAAATTCATATTTAAGGTTGTTTTGTAAGAAAACGATGCAACCAATTGCAGTTTTCTTGATTTCTATAAAAAGGTTTATGCAATTTAAATATAATAAAGAAAAATATGACTTTATATCTTTTCTAGTCTTTTCAATACTTCCGTTTACCTATTTGACTATATTTGGACCACTTTAAAATTTTAGTAATATAAATTGCGGACGTAAAGTCGGGCGCGGACGACTTTAGGATACCCTGTACAACTAGTTTGTAATAAAGTCCGATTTCTTCACAAAAACCAAAAACAGAAGAATTTTTAAGCAAACCTTTTTTTTTTGACCGATCGTTCCTATGGGAATAAAATTTGACACAGTGCTTAAATACCTTAAAAAAGATATGAATGCCAAATTTATTTCAAATATCTTTACAAACAAACAAAACACATCGAATTTTGTATAAAAAACGTGTTTTTGGACCGATTGGTCCTATGGGAGCTATATGATCTAGTCAAACGATTTGGATTAAATTTAGTACAGTGCTTAGGAACTATAAAATACTCACGAATGTCAAATTTGGTCCCAATATCTTAACAAACAAATGAAACACAACAAATTTTGTAAAAAAATCGATTTTTTGGAAGATCGGACCTATGGGAGCTATATAATATAGTCAACCGATTTTGTTCAAATTTGGCACATTGCTAAGTGGCCTAAAAAATTTCCAAACGCCAAATCTGGTTAGGATATCTTTATTAAAAAACGAAATATAGCGAATTTTTCTTTAAAAAAGTTATTTTGGCCGATCGGTCCTATGGGAGCTATATGATATAGTCAACCGCTTTTGATCAAATTTGGTACAGTGATTGGGAACTATAAAAAACTTTCGAATACCAAATTTGGTTACGATATCTTCATAAACAAACGAATTATTTATCTAAAACGCTTTTTTGTCGGGGTCGTCTCAAACACCCCCATGGGAGCTATATAATTTATCCCCGATATCAAAAAAATAAAATAAACTTGCCTCCTATGGAATAATATGGGATCTAATGTGAAAGTTTGGTAACTCTAGCTCTTACCATCTCTGAGATCTAGGCGTTCACACGGACGGACGGACAGACGGACATGGGTATATCGACTTCTCTATTCACCCTGATCATATTTTAGGTAACTTTGGGGTGTCTCCGACGTCTCCTTCTATATGTTACATACATTTTCGGCTTGCACAAACTTAATATACCCTTGGTACCATACGGTACAGGGTATAAAATCGAAAACTGGCTAAAAGGACTTATCCTTATTGAAAATATGTCGGAAGAACCTCAGACATCTACGCACCGAAACAGAGGAAGACCTACAAAACGTTTGAACGAGTGCTCAAATTTTACTCGAAAAAAAAGCTTTTAGATGTTACAGTCGATTTGGCAACGAATCATCTTTCGGAGGTTCTATTAAAAAAAAAGCAAGGACGATTAAAAAACAAGGACGTCTATGCGACTTAAAAACATTAAGGAAAGCATACCCGCACCGCCAAATTCAAAGCTACATCAGAAATTACTGGAGAGGATCAAGAAATTATCAAAAGATTGGGTATTATTTTAAATATTCTCAACTGCAAGGAAAAACTTAACGGCAGCAAATTTGTTGAATATGCGACAAAGACTGCAGAGCTGCTAATGGAAAAATATCCGGGAAAGAAACTAGCTACCACACTTGACAAAATTTGGCAAATGGCCTATCTTTAATAGAATATAATTGCCTACTCATTGGGGAGATGTCAGAAGAAGCCCAGGAATCAAGAAAATACTTGTAAAATATCAAGATCAAGGGAAAACCAGGATATATGTTGTATATGTACAATATGTTGGCAGCTTCTTCAGATCCACTAGTTGCATCCCAGAATTGAAAAGTTATTCAAAAGCAATGCTTTGTCTTTTAGATATCCCCTCAAATATAAAAGTGGATGATTATTTTACAAAAAACTACAGATATAACAATTTTTGTTATATTACGAATAAAAAGTATATCATCAAAATTTTCTTCATTAATATGGTACAAAATTCAACTTCAACAACATATTGCGCAGCTCTCAGATATCGTATCAGCATATATAAGTATTTATTTTAAAGCCTAAACTTTGCCTTTCCTTCGAAATACAATTTATTTTATTAAAATATCCTAATTGATTTAGAAAATATGAAAAAAATATGTACATATATTTCAAGGGCGAATATTGCACAGGCAACAAAATCCAACTTCACCACCATATTGCGCAACTCTCAGATATCGTATCAGCATATATGAATATTAATTATTAATTATTTTAAAGCCTAAAGATTTTTCTTTCAATTGCAATTTAATTCATAAAAATATCTCAATTGGTTTAGAAGATATGAATTTTGCAACGGATTTTCAGCTTCCGTGCCACTGTGCGCTCTATCAACGCACTATTCAATGCAAGCTTATTAAAATGGGGGAGATCAAAAGTTATAATCAAATTAACTTCTTGGTAATTTTAAATGCAATGCAACCCCTTCTCGGAGAGCGTTCCCAATTGTTTCAAATTTTATTTTTGGCAACTGCATCATGTGTTTACAATTAAGCGCCATTTTCTTGTTTTTGTTTTGGTATAAATTTTATATGTGCCATAAAGTTCAAGGCGAAACCTTGAAACGTTGTCCCACATAACACACTATACTATATAGAGAATTACTTCAGACCTAGTTGTAGATTTTTGGTTTTTACATAAGTAGCGTCCAACCCCTAAATGTGCCAAAAGTTAAGAGCAAAACAAGAAGACGAAAAAAAATTGCCGTGCAAATGAGCGATGGTAATTTGCATTGACGTCATCAAGTGTCAAGCGTTACGAATGGGGTTGGGGGTTGTGGGTTGGCATTTGGGAGATGCTGTACAAAGTCCAAATTTTAGACGCTTATCTAAAGCTCACATGCACTGGCACGACATTTAATCACTTGCTTGTGGCATGCAACATTTCCTACCAAATGCAATTTATGAATTCCAAGGAAAGCCGATAAATGCTCTTACTTATGGGATGGGATGATTGGGAGTACGCTAGAAGAGTGTCCAAATGTGCAATGGAGACAAAATGGAACGGCGTGCAGTTTTTTTATTGATGTATTGAAATACGTTTTTAGGCTAGCAACAACACACGACCTACTTCCTAGGAACAAGGTCAGATTCCGCACGGAACATGGCACAATTCATAGGGTTCCTCACTTTGAAGTGTATACGTATCAGAGTTGGCAAAAGACTTTCAACCCACTTTTCTAACTAGGGGGGAGGTTGGGACCCTAAACATCTCTCCCGTGGATTCGCCAGGGGGCGTAACTCTTCACCGCGAAACATTGTCCAGATACCTATCAAATAGTCGCATTGAGTCAGATAGTACTGGCATCGCTTGGGGAAAAAGGAGTAGTAGGAAACAAATAGAATAAATTATTTTAATAGAATGCTGTTTGCCAACATCAACAGGCATTCAGGGTGGGCCTTTCAGATCCTTGTTTCAGGCAGGTAATTCAATACACATCTTCCCCGTGGATCCGCCACTGCTAATGATATTTCAGGATCGTAAGTCTTCACTGAGAAACATTTTTAAGCGAGCAACAACTCTCGCTTTACTCCCTAAGAACAAGGTCAGATTCGGAAAGGAACATAGCACAATATCGGGTTCATAGGGTTCCTCACTTTCAAGTGTATCTATCAGAGATCGCCAAAGACTTTCAACCCACTTTTCTAGCTTTGAAAGGTTGGCACCCAACACTGCTATTGAAATTTCTGTAGGATACCACCTGTATTGGATTGTAACTCTTTAACGCGAAACATTGTCCAGATACCTATCAAATAGTCCGGCACTGACATCGCTTGGGGAGTAAGGAGTAGTAGGAAACAAATAAAATAAATTCCTTTAATAGAATGCTATATGCCAACATCAGCAGGAACTAAGGGTGGGCTTTTCAGAACCATATTCCAGGCAGGTAATTCAATATTTCAGATGTTGCTCCCATGCATAATTTTCCAGCTCCCTTATCAACATCGTACCTCCGATTTAGAACGTAAAGTCAAAGTTTTTAATATATCTGAACCAAGCTTTAATTCAATGAGAGATGTAGATTCTCAACTTATGAATATATATTATATAAAAGAAGTATTTAGTTTTTATCAGCCTAAATTTGTCAGCCTTCTGGAAACCTTTTAATTCCATATTTTTCTTCAGAAGTTCAAATCTGTTTACAATATCTCCCCATGTGGGCGCTCTATGCTCAGCCTTCTGGAAACCTTTTAATTCCATATTTTTCTTCAGAATTTCAGTTCTGTTTACAATATCTCCCCATGTAGGCGCTCTATATGATCTGCTGACGTCTGCAGCCAACTTATAGCTTACTCTTAGTCAGAAGCGCTTGAAATCGATCCATCGCCTTCTGAAGTAAACATTCTTTGGAAAGCGTCTCGTCTCGACTCTTTTATACAAACAACAAAAAATTGCAGACTGGATATTGACTCCGCAGTCAACAAACCGATCTAAAATAAACTTAAACAATGGAAATTTCCCATTTTTGCTGTCATAATTATTCTACGAATAACTTATTACTCTTTTTGTAGGTTTATGGAATAGATAACCTTCCGAAGAGCTGCCATTAATACGTTAGCTTAGTCAGGTTCTCTCATGTTTTCGTGCCATTGTACGGGGCGTCATTGTCATAATAATCAAATCATGCAATGGAAAATTTCCAAAACTTTTCCGTTGTCTGACAGGGTAGAGTTATGGCTGGCACCCTGTACCCTACTTTTGCCCAAAGGTTGCATTTTTAAGAGGGCCAGGGGGTTGTTCCGGCTAGCTATATATGAAACGCCGCCGCTCATCGATTTAATAACATAGTCAAAAGGCCGCCAATTTGAAGCTTCGTGCCGAATTCTGTTATCCTGACCTAGACTAAGTTCCTTGAATGCGCAATGTGCGTGCTCTCTCGCCATGGCACGCAGCAGGGCGCTCTCTCACTCTCCCTCACACTCTCTCTCTCTCTGTGGGTTTGTCTCTTTAAAAAATCACTCACGCGCTCTCCGCCTAGGCCGCAATCTAAAAGCCTGCCTGCCAAAACGCACGTACCTACGTCACAAGTGCACAGTGGTTACGCTTCTATGGTGACGTCGCACAGTGGGCATGGGCAAAGGCAAGGCAGTTGAAAAAGTGTTGCGAAAATAACCATTTCTTAAAGCCTGACGAAATGCATCTGTTTTTTTTTTGGGTTAATGATTATAAAGTGTCAAATTTATCAACCAGGCTAAAGCCAGGGAACCGAAGGCCAGGCGGAAAGACGAACAAACTAGTCCATATGTATTGTTTTTGTACTCTTGACCATATTGGGGGTGACTTTCGAGAATCTTTGGCGTCTACTTCCGTGACTTACATTACCCTTATCTTTTTTTTCTCCTCCTTGCTGATTTTAGAATTAGGCGTGGTTCATTTTTTTCAAAGGGAGGAGTAAAAAATAAATGTATTTCGAAAGCGATGAAGACACGATATAATTTATAATTCAACTATTGGCAATAGTTGGTACATAATGATATAATAAAATGTTTTATAGTGGATCATATTTAAAGAAGAGTCTTATAAATAAAGAATGCGAGGCGAAGCCCCTCTCAGATACTGACAAAAAATTATTATTACTTATTTATATATTTTTTTTATTAACTTGGCTCTGGCATGTTGGCTAATGGCCAAATGTTTTACTTAAGCGTTTATAATTTACAATATGGTTTTATATTTGTGATTCATTCGCTTTGTGTCCACCGTTTGGCAAACGAATAAATAAAACTGATTGGTTCCAAATCCAGTAAAGCTATCTTAAAAAAAAAAAACTTTTGGTTGTGATCACTTTGTAATGATTTTGAAATTCTTTAACTTTCCGAGACCACAAAAAAAAGGACTTGAAAGCCTCATGGAGCGTTGGTCTGGTAGAAGGCGACCTTCAGAGGTTGCAAAGAGCGGCTTGCCTATGTATCACCGGATCTATGCAATCCATACCTCAGGCGGCTATGGATATTATTCTGAACCTGCAACCAGTGGGAACTTTCCTGAAGTTGGCGGCGGCTAGAAGCGCAGCAAGACTCCGCGAGTCACATCTTCTCACGACATCAACTTGTGGTCATAGCAGCATACTACTTGAGTTGGGGATAGCGATTACTGCTCCACGATTCAAAAATGAAACGACAACTTTGTCTTGTCAGTTTTCGCGGAGAGGGACGATTGGAAGCAATGAACCCCCTTAAAAAGGAACGAGCTGACGATCTATACTGATGGTTCGAAGTTGGATGAGAGCACAAGGGCAGGCATCTTCTCTGTAGAGCTTGCGACGAAGCTTTCATTTCGCCTCCTTGACTGTTGTAGCGTTTTTCTATCGGAGATATACGCAGTCTGGCAAGCGGCTGAATTTATTGGCACCTTAGACAGAAGTCCAAGAAACATTGTAAAGAGTTAACTGATCCGTAACACGACGCTAGCGCTCAACCATATCCATTGCCACTCAATAACCCTCTGCTGGGTTCTCAGATGTCCCTGGTAACGAGGCGGCTGGCAGCTAGCCTTTCGGTTTTGGACATAAAAAGACCATTACAGAACGTCGTATCGCAAATCAGGCTAGAGCTCTGGCGGAAAGAGAATAGGATATGGTGTACGGTTGTCTCATCTTCCAGAGTGCTCGGCCGAGATATGATCAAAAGCTAAGAACTGAACTACTGTGCTTCCAAAAAAAACAGGACTAGAATGGTGGTAGCCATAGGCAATATGGCTGAGAGGTTGCACGTTCTCCATCACGATTTCTGCCGCAGCTGCGGAGATGAGTAAGAGACAGAAAGCATCATACACTTGCTATACGACTGCCCGGCGCTTCTTAGAAGACGAACCCAGTTTGTGGGTAAACCATTCTTTGAGGATCTGTGTAGTCGAGCCTTTGTGCCTATAACGGGTCTGGCTGCTTTCGTCGAATCCTCAAAATGGTTCTGCAACATGAGAGACTTAGGCGATTAGAGATGTATAGTTTTTGATGCTCCTCCACAATCCCTTCCTTTATTCAATTTCCTTCTTTCTTCTTTTAATTAGATA
The DNA here is from genome assembly GCA_037043745.1 of Chymomyza amoena. Classification (NCBI taxonomy): domain Eukaryota; kingdom Metazoa; phylum Arthropoda; class Insecta; order Diptera; family Drosophilidae; genus Chymomyza; species Chymomyza amoena. Next base: position 9,083 of record JBAMAX010003282.1, read on the forward strand.
ACACAATGGACCTCATAGTCTCTGGTTGATCTCAGTCACTAAATGAGCTGACCTAACCTTCACCGAACTATATCTTTAAAATCGCAAGACAAATCTACTGTCGCGAAATACATCATCGTAAACGGCTAGTAAAGACAAAACAACTAGTCTTTAAAGATTTGTTAAAAGATTAGGAACAATCTATCAATAAGAAACCTAGAGTTAAGAAAAAATTGTAGCAGAAAATCGTGTTTTTCTCTTCATTTTTAGACGGTTGCTGACCACTGTGCGGTGTTAGGAACGACGCATTGGGCGGCAGGAAGACGCCTATTTGTCTAAGGCAGCGTCCATCATGGAGGGGTCGATTTAATGGCTAGCCGGTAAAAAAAAGAGGGAAGGCTACTACGGCATGTAAAACAGTTAATGATTATGCTGCCGCCAGGGATACTCCCATTTATTGTGCCAAGGACATTAAACTGTGTCGCATCTACGTTTATTTGATTCTTTTTGGCTACGGAATTTATTGATTTTCTGAGTTCGGCTTATATCCTAAGTGTGCCTCTGTAGGTATGTACCATACAAGTATATTTATAAGCAGTTCGTTTAAGAAAATCTTGAAACCTTAAAAAAACAGTTCAATGTACTCAGCTTGGTAAAAATTCTTGTTTAAAAGACAAAACCTTTGTTTCCGCTTCAATGCAGGTAACCTAAGAACCAATAAGTATTAACCAAGCTAAAGACATAAACCTGTTTTTGTTGTAAGTTGCTCGTCTTTAAATAGATTGTGTCCCATAAATTTGCATATTTAATTTTAAAATTTTGTCCTTGATAAGTCCATTGTAACGCACATTCTATAAAGAATGGGGAACTCGGGAAAGGTCATTTGGGTGCAAATCATCAAAACAACTTAATCACCTGAACTTAATAATAATATTCTAGTATAACAAGTAACTAAAATTTTGGTGGGTAGTTCATAAATGATATATAAGGTATATGCATAATGTAGCTTGTATTTAAGTTAAGTAAATGAAAACTGCGTGTGAACTTGACATGACTCCAGCCAGGTGCGAATCCAAAAGAAGGCGCCTTAAACTTAGTTCCAACATAACTTTTAAATAAAATTATGGCATCATCTTTTACGAGTGGCAGAAATCATAATTCTCAATAAATTCTTGGCATAATTGGTATTAATCAAACTCGACCCGGTAACTAACTCATAATTTTTTTTTGCGAAATTCCTAAATTGGCTTTAATTGCAAAATTTAATTTTGAGCAACATTTCCACTATTGGAATTATTGCAAATAAACGAAAAAATTCCACAATGATAACTTAATTTGAAATGTTAGATGTTAGACATCACTGTACCATCCCAAGCAAATGAATAAATAAGTATTTTTCGATCCAAAAATTTAAGGGTCATCAAGTGAACGAACCTTCGTATAAAAGTGTTTTTTTTGGGGTAGTTTTGGGTCAAGAAACACGAACATGACAAAAGTTTTTTTATACCCTGTACCTATAGGTTCAAAGGGTACACTAGATTTGTGCAATGTATGTAACGGTCAGACGGAGGCGTGGCAGACCCCAAGTCCTTTATACCAAAATGCTTATCATAACCTCTGGTAGCGATTGAGCCATGTCCGTCTGTTCGTTCGTCTGAACGCCTAGATCTCGGAGACTGAAAGAGCTAGAGACACCAAACTTTACCAGCTGGTGCGCATATTTCCACAGAAGACAACGTTTGTTGAATCATGTCAACATCTTTCCCCAATCCTCCGCAGTAGATTTTCGCGGTTTTTGGTCACACCGTTTCATATTTTCACGCGAAATTTAACAGAGTGATTATAGTTTCATCATTTGTGTGTCAAAAATGAACAAAATCGGATAAATACAGCAAAAGTTATAGTCAAAAATATAAAAATTTTACCAGCGCTTACCGATAAACTGCTTCAATATTTGACTCTACCTAATTATGGTTACGAGTGAACTCGAATCACAATTTTGGGTAAGCTGGTTCATTTGGTTCAAATGAACAAATCCACATCCAAACCCGCCGCAATCAATTTACCGTATTTTCTCCCACATCCCTCTTCTTTGACGTAACTTTCGAGTGTCATCACAATCATCAAAATTTACAGAACTTATAGGTATAAATATCAATTTTCACCAACAAAAAATTAATTACAATTGAAAAGTTCTTAGTAGGAATATGCAAAAAAAACAAACCGTTTTTGAGATATTTTCGAAAAAAATGTTTTTGGGCACTTGTTTCCGTTAATAACTCGAGAATTTTGAGATTTTAAAGCTCTTAGACTTGACATGTTTGTAAAAGAACTCTCTTTCAGCGTAGGGCTTAACATAATTTAAAAAAAAATGTTTTTCGTCAGTAAAAAACATGCTGAAATTTTTTAGCTTTTAAAAATGTTCGAAAATTACACTTTTTATTAGATTTCTATAATTTTTAATTAGTCTGTTTTAATATTATATATCATTGTAGAGAGCACAAAAATACCTTTCGATCTTATCAACTTTCACGTCGAATTTATTAACGAATAGTTTTCGAAAATATCTCGAAACTGTTGGCGTTTTCATGTTCCTCGACCCATAATTACCTTAAAAATCACTTATATCACTATAATGCTTAGAAACTCAAAAAAGTTTTTATTTTTGCCGATTTTGGCTACGATATCTTCATAAACAAATGAAAACTTTTGCTTTTTACAGCTTGATCAAGAGAATTTGTTTTCGGTTGTGTCACTTTCGAGAAGGACAAATTTTTTGCACAGTGAATCGGAACTAAAAATTTGCATTCTTAAAAGAAACAACTCTACGAATTTCCAGGAGCTTACGTGTCCTAGCATTCCCAAATTCTTTTAAAATTGTTGTGGATGACTAGAACCAATATTATTGGAAAAAGTCAAAGAATCGTTTTTTTTTTTGGTGTCCCAATCGATATTTCCATTAAGAGAGCATTTTTATGAAAAATTCAAGCCCTTCCTATTACTAAAGTAATGACATTTTTTTCTCACCTCACAATAAAAGTGCAAACCTTTTATACTCTGTTTTGTTAAAATGTTATTTTTCAAAATATTCAAAAATCGACTTAGGACTTCATTCATAAGGCCAAAAAATTGTATTTTTCCTCTATTCAAATAAATATTTATTTGCGGGTTTTTGGGGTCGAGGAATCCCATCTATTTGTAATATTGAGTGACGCCAGAGGAAGCTTTAGAGTGTTTTTTTTTAAATTTATAAATTTATAATTTTATAAATGGTGACTTAATTTTTATGTTTTCTTTTATTGAATTTTTGTTTTCGGAAATAAATTTAAGTGAATTTTGTATAAATATTCTTCTTTGTATATAGATTTCCTTTCCTTTGATTTTGACTTGTTAGCGCCTACCGTTTTAGTCCGATTAACCGATTAAATCGATTTTTTGATGCGAATCGGTCGAAAATATCGATTCTCGAAAATAGAAGATGGAGCCCAGCTCTAATATGCATGTTCGCGATATTTTGAAAAATAAACAAAGCTTTGTAACATTTTTGTAAGACTACAAATGTATTTGAAATATGATCAACTTTTAGTATAGGTGAAACTGTGCTCTCTATTCCAGCGAGATCTTAGAACAAGGGACCTCCGCGTTGCGTCACCTTTTAAATCAAATCAATTTTAAGTCAATGTCTGTCCGTTTGAACGCCTAAATCTCAGAGTTGGTAAGAGCTAGAGTAACCAAACTTTCATATCAGACCCAATATTCCATAGGAGACAAGTTTATTTTATTTTTTTTTAATCTCAGGGTTAAATTATATAGCTGTAATAGGGGTATTTCAGACGACTCAAAAAAAAAATAAAAGTTTCAGATGAATAATTCGTTTGTCTATAAAGATATCGTAACCAAATTTGGCATTCGAAAGTTATAGTTCCCAAGCACTGTACCAAATTCGATTAAATTGACTATATCATACATCTTTTCTGGTTTATTTATTAATAATTTTAGATTAATTTCTACTTGTTGAAAATTATGATAATAATATAATACTAAGATGATGCTCTTAACAAAAATATGACCTTCAAAATTTGTATTATTATGCATAGGTAATATATTTTAATTTACCTTTTAATATATTTTCTATCATAGTGAAACGTTGTGCGAAAATGCTTATATAATCGTCCGTATTCCGGAAAACGAATCCGAACATTTTATACGAATGCATTTTGAAACCAAATATAAAATTTCCCTTGTAGTTGAAAATTTAAAGTCATGAAAAATTTCCCTCGAATGGTGTAAGGGAAATATGAGTGTATGGGGACAGCGAAAAACAAATTCGAATAAAATTGTTCGTTTTATTTTTCGTTTTTCGAAGCACGACCGAATTTGATGTATTAATTTGTGTAGAGTCCCCAAATGTGACTTTAATAGCAATATCCTGCCGACTGCTTTGGCACTTTTTACTAATTTATAGATCTGTTCAGACAACTAATATATTATTTAAACGTTAACAATGGGACTTATTCCGGAAAACGAATCCGAACATTTTATACGAGTGCATTTTGAAACCAAATATAAAATTTCCCTTGTAGTTGAAACTTTAAAGTCATGAAAAATTTCCCTCGAATGGTGTAAGGGAATCATGAGTGTATGGGGACAGCGAAAAACAAATTCGAATAAAATTGTTCGTTTTATTTTTCGTTTTTCGTAGCACGACCGAATTTGATGTATTAATTTGTGTAGAGTCCCCAAATGTGACTTTAATAGCAATATCCTGCCGACTGCTTTGGCACTTTTTACTAATTTATAGATCTGTTCGGATACCTAATATATTATTTAAACGTTAACAATGGGACTTAAATCGGAATAAAGTTTTCTACAATTATTTTCCTAGTAAAAGTTCAAAGAACCGACTGTATGAAAGGTGTATTGAACTTGGAAAAGTTGTCAGGTGTAAAAGTAATTTTCTTTTGTATGCCTCAAATCAAGACAAATTACTTTACTATGCATATATATATATATATTATGTACTAGATTTATCAGAAGCTATGTAACATAAGTACAGTCAAAAAAAATGAATGTTTAATTTAATGCAGCGCTGCTTGCTTGAACGTTGACGCCGGCGCAGCTGTCGACAGTTAAACAATAAAAAAAACACTTCAAAGTGAAAGTTTAAAACAAAAAGAAATGAAGAAAAGCAGCTACAAAAACAACAGCAACAACATCAATGAGAGCAAACCATCTGGCAGCAGTTGATGACCATGACGTCGCTGCTGCTGCTGTTGTTGTTATTGCTATGACGTCGCCTGCGCCAGCGACGTTGACGCCGACGTCACCGTCATGTGAAGTTGTTGCGCATTGTTAGTACACTGAAAAAAAATAAACTAGCGCTGGGGTAATTAATTTATCTATTTAAATAAAGTTGGAGGTCCTGAAAACAGTCGTAGTAATATTTCTTGAAGAATTTGAAACTTTAATGCGTCTAAGACGTCCTTTAAGAAATGGTGTTGCTCTGGCTTCTGGGCTGTTTTCTATGTCGGTGCTGCTATAAGGTTGGTGCTATATCGCTCCATAAGCCCAACTAGCGTTAAGCACCGTCTCGTAGCCACATCCTCGTTTCCAACTCGTTACTAGGTTATTTGTATTTGGTTAGGTCCAGTCCATGCGTTTTAGGAACCTTTGCTGGTCGTTGATGTTTAAAAAAATGGCGGACGTAAAGTCGGGCGCGGACGACTTTAGGATACCCTGTACCACTAGCTTGTAATAAAGTCCGATTTCTTCACAAAAAACCAAAAACAGAAGAATTTTTAAGCAAAAATTTTTTTTTTGACCGATCGTTCCTATGGGAGCTATATGATATAGTCAACCGATTTCAATAAAATTTGACACGGTGCTTAAATACCTTAAAAAAGATATGAACGCCAAAGTTATTTCAAATATCTTTACAAGCAAACAAAACACATCGAATTTTGTATAAAAAATGGCGGACGTAAAGTCGGGCGCGGACGACTTTAGGATACCCTGTACCACTAGCTTGTGATAAAGTCCGATTTCTTCACAAAAAACCAAAAACAGAAGAATTTTTAAGCAAAAATTTTTTTCTTGACCGATCGTTCCTATGGGAGCTATATGATATAGTCAACCGATTTCAATAAAATTTGACACAGTGCTTAAATACCTTAAAAAAGATATGAATGCCAAATTTATTTCAAATATCTTTACAAACAAACAAAACACATCGAATTTTGTATAAAAAACGTGTTTTTGGACCGTTTGGTCCTATGGGAGCTATATGATCTAGTCAAACGATATGGATTAAATTTGGTACAGTGCTTAGGAACTATAAAATACTCACGAATGTCAAATTTGATCCCAATATCTTAACAAACAAACGAAACACAACAAATTTTGTTAAAAAATCGATTTTTTGGAAGATCGGACCTATGGGAGCTATATGATATAGTCAACCGATTTTGTTCAAATTTGGCACATTGCTTAAGTGGTCTAAAAAATTTCCAAACGCCAAATCTGGTTAGGATATCTTTATTAAAAAACGAAATGTAGCGAATTTTTCTTTAAAAAAGTTATTTTGGCCGATCGGTCCTATGGGAGCTATATGATATAGTCAACCGATTTTGATCAAATTTGGTACAGTGATTGGGAACTATAAAAAACTTTCGAATGCCAAATTTCGTTACGATATCTTCATAAACAAACGAATTATTCATCTGAAACGCTTTTTTTTGTCGAGGTCGTCTCAAACACCCCCATGGGAGCTATATAATTTATCCCCGATATCAAAAAAATAAAATAAACTTGCCTCCTATGGAATAATATGGGATCTAATGTGAAAGTTTGGTAACTCTAGCTCTTACCATCTCTGAGATCTAGGCGTTCACACGGACGGACGGACGGACAGACGGACAGACGGACGGACAGACGGACAGACGGACAGACGGACAGACGGACAGACGGACATGGGTATATCGACTTCTCTATTCACCCTGATCATATTTTAGGTAACTTTGGGGTGTCTCCGACGTCTCCTTCTATATGTTACATACATTTTCGGCTTGCACAAACTTAATATACCCTTAGTACCATACGGTACAGGGTATAAAAACGTGTTTTTGGACCGATTGGTCCTATGAGAGCTATATGATCTAGTCAAACGATTTGGATTAAATTTGGTACAGTGCTTAGGAACTATAAAATACTCACGAATGTCAAATTTGGGCCCAATATCTTAACAAACAAACGAAACACAACAAATTTTGTTAAAAAATCGATGTTTTGGAAGATCGGACCTATGGGAGCTATATGATATAGTCCACCGATTTTGTTCAAATTTGGCACATTGCTTAAGTGGTCTAAAAAATTTCCAAACGCCAAATCTGGTTAGGATATCTTTATTAAAAAACGAAATATAGCCAATTTTTCTTTAAAAAAGTTATTTTGGCCGATCGGTCCTATGGGAGCTATATGATATAGTCAACCGATTTTGATCAAATTTGGTACAGTGATTGGGAACTATAAAAAACTTTCGATTGCCAAATTTCGTTACGATATCTTCATAAACAAACGAATTATTCATCTAAAACGCTTTTTTTTTCGAGGTCGTCTCAAACACCCCCATGGGAGCTATATAATTTATCCCCGATATCAAAAAAATAAAATAAACTTGCCTCCTATGGAATAATATGGGATCTAATGTTAAAGTTTGGTAACTCTAGCTCTTACCATCTCTGAGATCTAGGCGTTCACACGGACGGACAGACGGACATGGGTATATCGACTTCTCTACTCACTCTGATCATATTTTAGGTAACTTTGGGGTGTCTCCGACGTCTCCTTCTATATGTTACATACATTTTCGGCTTGCACAAACTTAATATACCCTTGGACCATACGGTACAGGGTATAAAAAGCGGCCTTCCTAGTGTGTCTATTCTCTGCTTCCAAAAGCAGAGCATTTACAGAGGGAATAAAGAACGGTCTCTTTTTCTTCTGGCTTGTTGCAGCTACGACAGTGAATATTATAAGAAAGCCTTATTTTAACCGCCTGTTCTCCAATAGGCCAGAAGCCAGTGATAACTGCCATCAGTGGCATCTCTTCTATATCTGTTATGAGCGATGCTGTTTGTTTGAGGTTGTATCTAGACCATAATGATGTACTCAATCAAATTTTGTTTCCCGAATGGAATAAATGCTGCAGAAGCGTTGATAATGTTGACAAAGGCTTACGGGGACCGAGCACTACCAAAATAACAACATATGATTGGTATAATTTGTTCAAAGAAGGTGGTCGATCATCGACCTCAACTGAGGATGCTCACATCCAAAAAGTAAAAGAATAAAAACCGTCGATTTACTATTAGAGACATTGTTGATGAAATTGGTGTATCAAAAGGATCAATTAACACAATTTTGAAAGATGTTTTGCATTAAGAATTCCTTCCGCCTGGTCAATTGTCAACAAGGAATACTATTTGAGTGTTATGTGTCGTTTGCGTGAAGCTATTCGTAAAAAGAGATCGGATTTATGGAAAGACAACTCTTGGTTTTAACACCACGATAATGGGCCATCTCACACTGCACTTATTCTTCTTGACTTTTTCGCCAAAAATGCAACCAATATCGTTCCGCAACCACCTTATTCACCTGATTTGGTTTCGTGTGACTTCTGGCTATTTCCAAAACTCAAAAGAACTCTCCGAGGAAACCGTTTTGAGTCGATTGAAGACATTCAACGTGAATCGGCGCGCGCTCTGAAGGCTATACCGGAAGAAGACTTTTTGGCATGCTTCTAGGACTGGAAAAGCGGTGGCATAAGTGTTTTATATCGGAAGGGGACTATTTTGAAGTGGACGAAATTTATTTCAAAGAATAAATAAAGATTTTTTGATTTATAAAAAAAAATCCGACTAGTTTTTTGACACAGTAGTACTATATAGTTCTGGATGTATCAAGACTATTTCATCTACAACCCGCTATTTGAAGGTATTTGTGTTGAAGTCTCCTTTGGCTTCGCAAGAGCCTCATGGCAGACCCATTTCTTGCCAGTTCGTGGGTTTTTTTGTTTCCTTCTATATAGCGTCGTCCCGGGACCCAGATTAGAGTAACGTTACACCTTTTGCTTATGGTGGTGAAGCTCTTTCTGCTTTCTTTCACCAATTTGGAGGCTGTGATGGCTGAATTCTGGGCCGGTTAGATCCGAATGGTTAGCAATGTTGGCTTGTAGTCTTATAGTCTGCGATTAGTATCCTACATGACTCTCCAATAGCAAATACTTCCGCATGGAAGTCGCTTGATAATTGATTGGGAAGGCGCACAGACTTTTTGATGTCTAATCTCTCGGAATATACTTTTATACATGCTTCTACATAGTGTTCTGGTTTGGAAAACTAACTAAATTTAACAAGTCGCTGTTGCTTATAAAAGTGTTCCATAACAGTTAGTAGGAGTAGAGTTTTATATCGACAGCAAGAAATAGTTTTCCGTAGTGAATCCGTAAAAAATTGTTTGGTGCTGTTTTTTTTCGTTATCCGAAGCACGGCTGAATATTAGGAATTCGCAGAGACTTTTCTATGCTCAATGGTTCAAGGGTATTTTAGGCTTATGACGTAGTTGAAGGCAAACCATATGTCCATATCCTTATACCAAAATGCTTATGTTATAACCTCGATCTCTCTGTATGAATGATCGAAGAAAAAGCAAAGATGCGTTGTCAATTCATTTGGATATCCTTACGCTAAAAATATTTGGCGGCTTAAGAGCTACTTCGGTAATCCCTCCGTTTTATCCATTCCCACTCTTGGGCAACAACCCGACTGATGATCTATCACTTGCTTCTTTTTCTCTCAGTCAATATGTCGATCTGTCTGTATGAAACATAGATCTCAAAGACCATAAAATCTAGAGACATCAAAAATTTGTATTTCTCTTCGCTACTTCGGAAATCCCATCGTCCCATAAGTCCCTCTGATGATCTATCACTTGCTTCTTTTTCTCTCAGTCAATATGTCAATCTGTCTGTATGAAAACATAGATCTCAGAGACCATAAAATCTAGAGACACCAAATATTTGTATATCCCTTCGCTACTTTGGAAATGCCATCGTCCCATAAGTCCCTCTGATGATCTATCACTTGCTTCTGTTTCTCTCAGTCAATATGTCGATCTGTCTGTATGAAGACATAGATCTCAGAGACCATAAAATCTAGAGACACCAAATATTTGTATATCCCTTCGCTACTTCGGAAATCCCATCGTCCCATAAGTCCCTCTGATGATCTATCACTTGCTTCTTTTTCTCTCAGTAAAAACGTCGATCAGTCTGTATGAACACATAGATCTCAGAGACCATAAAATCTAGAGACACCAAATATTTGTATATCCCTTCGCTACTTCGGAAATGCCATCGTCCCATAAGTCCCTCTGATGATCTATCACTTGCTTCTGTTTCTCTCAGTCAATATGTCGATCTGTCTGTATGAACACATAGATCTCAGAGACCATAAAATCTAGAGACACCAAAAATTTGTATTTCTCTTCGCTACTTCGGAAATCCCTTCGTTCCATCAGTCCCTCTGACGATCTATCACTTGCTGCATTTTCTCTCAGTGTATGCGTCTTGGTATGTGGGGCATGCAAGCCAAATTGAACGAACTTGCAGCCAACCAAGGCAGGTGTCGCTTGGCGTCTGCGTCAACGTCAACGCCAACGTCGACGTCGACGTTAGCAGCACTGGCGGCCGTTACATGGAACAAGTTTATGTTAATAACAGGCCCGCTCAAAAAAATATTCAAGTTATTTTAACGCGTTAGCAAGTCGAGTGTTTGTTGCCTGAATCTTGGGCTGCACTGAGCCAATGCCGTCAGTTAGTTGGTTAAGATCGAGCTGCTTGGACGCAAGATTTCAAAGCGGAAGTTAGAGAAAGAAGAGAAAGAGTTATTTGTGCCGGTAAAAAATTTAAAGAAAACCAAAAAAACAAAAAAAAAAAACCTGTAAAGTGTTAAGGCAAATGAAAGCCCAATTTTCGAAATACATGAGATATTATTTTTGTCGTTGTTGTTGTTGTTGTTGTTGGTATTATGTATAACTTTTATTGTTGTTAATGTTGTCGTTGTTGTTGTTGTTGGTGTAGACAAAAACAACAAGTGTGAAATAAGCGCGTGAGCAAGCGTAACAAAACTTTTGGCACTACTGTGCGCTTTAGTTTTGGCAAGTATATTAAATACTCTAATTGAGCATAGCTTAACATATAATGTGCTTTTATGTATAAACTTTTATATATAGCCAAATATAAAATATTCATTTATATACATATATATATATATATATATAAACCTTATAGATACTTGAAAACTTTGGTATGATCTCTCAAGTACATGGAAACGACGGAGTCCTGTTCCTTTTTTTTCTAAACCATCAATTTTTACTTTATAATTATATTATAATAATATCATCATAATCATGATTACTAAGCGTTTTTATATATATGTATACGTGTTGATCTCATTGCATTCTTGAAAACTTATCACTATGGAGATATTTTTACTATATAGTATCAATGCAAAATTAGCGCGCAATTAAACAAGAATCATCGTACAGTCCTAGCAAATAAGTAAAAACTATTTCAAATTGAGCACTGCCGACTTTGGTATACACTTTACCATCACAAAATACCTCTTAATAAATTAACAAAATTCGGAAGTGAAAACTAAAATTTACGATATTGTCATAAAGCATTTTGTCGCCAGATCGATCTAGAGAATCATCCTATAGTCCAAATAAATAAGCAACAACTATTTTAAATTGAGAGCTGCCGACTTTGGTATACACTTTAACATCACAGCATACCTCTTAAAAAATTAAGCAAATTCTATTAAATTCGGCTAAGTGAAAAGAAAAAATGAAGGACGCAAAGTCGGACGCGGACGACTTTAGGATACCCTGTACCAGTAGCTTGTAATAAAGCCCGATTTCTTCACAAAAAACCAAAAACAGAAGAATTTTTAAGCAAAAATTTTTTTTGACCGATCGTTCCTATGGGAGCTATATGATATAGTCAACCGATTTCAATAAAATTTGACGCAGTGCTTAAATACCTTAAAAAAGATCTGAATGCCAAATTTATTTCAAATATCTTTACAAACAAACAAAACACATCGAATTTTGTATAAAAAACGTATTTTTGGACCGATTGGTCCTATGGGAGCTATATGATCTAGTCAAACGATTTGGATTAAATTTAGAACAGTGCTTAGGAACTATAAAATACTCACGAATGTCAAATTTGGTCCCAATATCTTAACAAACAAACGAAACACAACAAATTTTGTTAAAAAATCGATTTTTTGGAAGATCGGACCTATGGGAGCTATATGATATAGTCAACCGATTTTGTTCAAATTTGGCACATTGCTTAAGTGGTCTAAAAAATTTCCAAACGCCAAATCTAGTTACGATATCTTTATTAAAAAACGAAATATAGCGAATTTTTCTTTAAAAAAGTTATTTTGGCCGATCGGTCCCATGGGAGCTATAGTCAACCGATTTCGATCAAATTTGGTACAGTGATTGGAAACTATAAAAAACCTTCGAATACCAAATTTGGTTACGATATCTTCATAAACAAACGAATTATTCATCTAAAACGCTTTTTTTGTTGAGGTCGTCTCAAACACCCCCATGGGAGCTATATAATTTATCCTCGATATCAAAAAAAAAATAAAATAAACTTGCCTCCTATAAAATAATATGGGATCTAATGTGAAAGTTTGGTAACTCTAGCTCTTACCATCTCTGAGATCTAGGCGTTCACACGGACGGACGGACAGACGGACAGACGGACATGGGTATATCGACTTCTCTATTCACCCTGATCATATTTTAGGTAACTTTGGGATGTCTCCGACGTCTACTTCTATATGTTACATACATTTTTGGCTTGCACAAACTTAATATACCCTTGGTACCATGCGGAACAGGGTATAAAAATTACGATATTGTTATAAGCCATTTTGTCGCCAGATCGATCGATTGTCGCTTGGGAACTCTAAAAAATTGTCGAGTTTAGGTTTTAAAGTGACTGATCTAATAATCTTATTTCCATGACGTAATAAGAGTTCTAATAAAGAATTTCGCTCTGACTCTTATCATGTCAAGATCAAGACATTCAAGTACATTACGTACTTAATTTAAGAGTAAATATGGACTTGATTCAAGCTGCAAAAATTTTTGATCAAAAGCTTGAGAACTTCTTTCAAGAATATCAGAAGAAGTAGAATATGCTCAAATGAAGTATTTTTTTCTTAATTTAAGTTTCAAATACTACTCTTTTGTAACTTTTGTTTTTGAACCAGAAGTCTTTCGAAAAACTCTCGATCGTTTAGAAATTTGTTTTGTAATTTTTGAAGCATTTTTATTCTTGTATTGCAACAAACGAATCGAATAACTTGTTGCTAAGCTAATACATTTTAAAGATCTTTAAGAATAAATATGAACTTCGATTCAAGATGCAAATGTTTTGGATCAAAATCTTGAAAGCTTTATTCGAGACAACATATTCCTTATTTTGAATTTCAGGATAAGCTTGATTCAAGTATAAAATGTGCTCTAATCAAAATTGTTTGTATTTGATTCAAGTTCATTATTGACTTACTTTAAGAATAAATATAGACTTGATTGAAGATGCAAATATTTTGGATCAAAATCTTGAGAACTTGTTTCAAGAATTTTCCATACTTATATGAAGTATTTTGTTATCTCAATATAAGTTCAAAATATACTTGAAATATGATTTTTTTACTTATTTCAAGAACGTATCGTCCTTATCATGTTCTCAATTCAAGAATTTCGGACTTGAAATCGAAATACTTGATATGCGATCGAAATTCTACATTTCACGATTTTCGTTTTTACATCCAAATCAAGTGCGGATTTCCTGTACGAAATACTTGATTATTTTTCTTAGTCTACAGACGGATACGTCTACACTGACTTTGCTAGACACCCTGTTCATACTCTACTAGGGATTATAGGTAATATTAGTATAAATGCTGCGCACGAATACTTTTTGCTGTCCATTATAAGTCAGTAATCCAAAGTTACTTCATCGAAAGCAAACTACTAATAAAAATCTTTGGAGATTGCTTTTTTCAAGAAATTTTCTATAAATTTCGATTAAGCGATTTCTGGCACAACCCTTAATGCATGATTATATAGTAAGTAGGTGCTATTTATGCTTATCCGTGCATGACTAATTGCTTAAAAGTTTCCAATCAATCGTTTTAGCAGATAAAAAACTACTCAAAAGGGTTTATTGCTCACTACAAAATTTCTTAGTCTAAAAGTTTCTTCAGAAATAAAACAAGCCAAAGTGTAATTTTTTTAGAGAGAACTCTACTTTAAAATTTTGTAAAAGCATATGGCACAAAATAGCATATTTAAAGAACTTCTGGTTTTCTTTGACTGTAATTACGGGAACTCATAAAAAAATCCTTTTGACATCGAAAGTTTTCCAAGATTTTCCATTAGGCAATTAGGCAACTTTAAAATTTGTAGGCAAGTTTATTAATTATTTGTCATGATTCCTTTCTGAACTACCCACAACAAACCGTTACCGCGCAACAGTTTAAAGGCGGGTAGGGGGGGCATCGTTTCAGCTGACCCCATTTCGCGCATGCGTCTTGGCTACTGCGTACTCCAGCTGTTGTAGGGAGTCATTGTCGAGCTCCTCAGCAAGCTCCTTTAACAGCTGCACTGAACAACTGCTAGTTCACACTCTATAAAGAAATATTTATAAGCAAGTGCGGAGGAGCCAATGCCAACGGAGACTTCTTTGGTCCGAGATCTTAAGCTAACTCTTTTCAAACTTCAGTAGAGTATCGCCTTGTTAAGGGTTAGACAACTTCATGAACACATCCCCCGGTCTTTATTCCTTCATTCATTGTGTGGACAACTCGTTCTCGGGTTACTGCCGACCTCAACAGCTCCCGACAGGCGCCTCTGCTTTGCGCGCGCCTTTTCAATTAGAAATACCAAGCGAGGATAGGATCCCTCAACTTGATCGGAGTTGTGGTCGTCCCTTTCGTCTTCCTCCGTCGGCTTTCGCTTCGAATACCTTTTTCGCTGGAGCATCGTAATCCATATGTACAACATGCCCGAGCCAGCGCAGACGTTGTATTGTGATGCGCTGGACAACATCTATGTCATCGTACAGCTCGTACAAGTTCGTGGTTCATCCTTATGCGAAAGCCGTTCCCAAAACGAACGAGACCGAAGATTTTACGAAGTATCTATTTTTCAAACACTCAAGACTCATGTGAACCTAATAAACAAAAAAGGGTTCACCTTTTGTCTTAAGAGCACTCTAACCTGTCTAATTAGTTAGTTGAAGCGTGTTTTGGCTTGATACAAAACTTTTCTGAAAACTTAGAGTGGCAATTGTTCGTCCGATACTGCTCTACGGCGTCCTAGTTTGGTGGAAGGCGACAAACAAAACGACGTACCTGAAGCCACTGGCACGCGTTCAGCGACTTGCATCGCTGTGCACTACAGGGGCTCTCCGGTCAACACCTACAGCGGCGCTAAACATCATTTTAGACTTACTTCCGATTGACCTCTACGCGGAGTACTCAGCTGCTCGTACAGCTGGGCGCCTAAAAGCGGCGGGTCTTTTTAAGAACATTCGCTACGGACATAGTTCAATAGGACAGGGACGCTCTGACGAAATTGACTATGTCATACCGCAGCTACAATTTGGGAAAAGGGTAAAGGTGACGATGGAGGAAGACGGCTGGCGTAAAGGCCTTATACCCAGTCACAAATACCTATAACCTATTCACTGACGGCTCAAAGATGGAAAAGGGCGTTGGTGCTGGAGTATACTGCTCCGAGCTTAATGTAAGTCAAAGTTACAGGCTTCCGGACCACTGCAGCATCTTCCAGGCTGAAGTATTCGCCGCAATGAAGGCGGCTGAGTTGGCATGTACCAACACTTCAACTGGAACAAAGATTAATCTCTTCATAGACAGTCAAGCCGCTATCAAGGCTATTGTATCGCACTGTACATCCTCCTTCCAAGTCCTTGAATGCCAGGCAGCCATCCAGAGATTAGCTGCGGCTCGTAAACTGCATATCTACTGGGTGCCTGGACATAAAGGCATAATGGGGAATGAAATGGTGGATGCAATTGCCAAAAGCGGTGTTGGGCTTCCGGAGGGACAAATACACGACGTACGCCGACCGATAAAACACCTCTACGTTATGCTGGAGTGCAACGTGAAGCGCAGAGCTGAAGCTAGATGGAAAAATCTAGACAGCTGTCACACAGCGAAAATCATGCTGGCTCATTACGGCAGGAAACAAAGTAACTTCATGATGAAACTCTCACGCACTGAATGCAGGACCATCACGGGTGTGCTAACAGGGCATTGCCTCTTAGCGAAGCATGCGCATAGGATGGGACTAACGGCAAGCGAATCATGCAGGATCTGCAGGGATCCAGAAGTCCCTGAGACCCTAGCACACGTACTCTGCGACTGCCCAGCCATCTCTAGACATCGTCTGACCACCCTAGGAGAACCAGCGTTTGTCGGTCTAGAAGAGGTGGCCAGGCTACAAGTTGGGCGGATACTTAATTTCGCTAAAAAAGTAAAATTTTTAACTGACCATAACGTTGCGTAATAACCTCGAATCTGGCACAGCTAAGGACCAAAAGGTCTATGCTAGGCTGCACTCTGTTGTGGCCGGCCAGCGTAACCTAACCTAACCTAGAGTGGTTATGCTGAGCTGGCGAATAAGATACGATTCAGGAAAAGAGTTCCAAAGCTAGAAACCTTATAAAACACAAAATAGGAAAGTAAAGAGAAAATACAAATAAAATTTAGCTCCCGATGAATTGATAAAGAGAGAAAACAAGAAGCTACAAAAAGCCAGCAGGTAGCGCAGCCCCCTAGTTAATTTGAAAGTAATAATAAGTTAATGGCATGCGCGGTTACTGTCCGGCCTGTCCAAGAGGGAGTTTGGAAGGGGCGAATTTCCTTCACCGGGTCTGAAATACAACTAATACTATCTGTAGATAAGTACGTTCCAGAAGTAAATTCTTAAGCTGCTTTAAAAATAAATTAATAGGGGGAATTCCGTAACCAAATTTCTAAAAGTCCATATTAAAAAATATTTTACTTAAAAATGAAGCTTTTTTGAAAGAAATTGTGTAAACAAATTCTTGAGAAGTTCTTGATCCGGGTTATTGTTTTTTTTTTTAATTCATTGGCCTACTTAGAACCAAGGCTATAATCCAATAAGTAAATTAAAAAGTTAATCGCTACAGACTCTAGTCTGGTATAATGTATGATATTAAATCTAAACTGGTTATTGTAACTAAGACTTGTGTGATTTTTATAAATATTGACTTTGGATTCATTCTAAAACTTAGTAGCAACACTTTAAATAAAAAAAAATATATATACATATACATCGATCTCTAAACGAATCAAAGCTCTGGACCTCAGCTTTCAAAATTCTATTCATACTGCGATTATCTGCCACATTTGTGGATCGATTATAATCGATATTGATATTGATCGAAAGATTTCTTTCTCCTATATTTTACTCATAATATTTGATGAAGATATCGCTGCTACCGATATCGTTCTATATATTTTTTTGTTTGTTCTGAATGTTAAGGGGTATCTCAAAGTCGGTCATATTTTTATGAAGTTATCGTAACCATCGATATCGTTCTATACTTTTATTTTATTCTGTATGTTAAAGAGTATCCCAAAGTCGCCCCTGTCCGGCTTCAACCTACGCCTTCTTTTTAGTTAAAGATTTACGCACAGACGTTAGGAACTCCCTTAAAAAGTCAGGGATTACCAAACATATATGCCTTTTATGTACAATATATGAACATGGCGGTGGCCTCAATTCGGCTTTAGTTATTTATTTTGTTTTCACGGTGATATTTTGACGTTTGACTTAAACGTGACGTTTTATGATGATTGACGTCTGACCGACCGACCGACCATATGTTGGAGCAACCAACCGAACTAACCGAAAAACTTTCTTTTTCTCTACAGCTTAAGGGCAACGCGCGAAATCTATGGAGTCTACCACGCCCACAGCATTGATGCACGATCGAACCGCCGAGGCTGCGGAAAAGTCGCTTTGTTTTCAGGGTTTCTGGGCCTGGTTGGTGCTCATCTTTTTAATAGCCTGCGGCGTCTTCTTCATCATGTGGTTGATACGCAAGATTATACTGGGACCCGTCTATCGCAAAAAGAATCGCATTGATGGCAAGGTGGTCATTGTGACCGGTTGCAATACGGGCATTGGCAAGGAGACCGTTTTGGAGCTGGCACGTCGTGGCGCCAAGATCTATATGGCGTGTCGTGATGCGGCACGCTGCGAGGCGGCACGTTTGGAGATTATGGAACGCACGCAAAATCAGCAGCTCTACAATCGCAGTCTGGACTTGGGTTCGCTGCAGTCGGTGCGCAGCTTTGTGGAGCGCTTCAAAACGGAAGAATCACGTTTGGATATATTAATCAATAATGCGGGCATTATGGCCTGCCCACGCGCCTTGACCACAGATGGCTTTGAGATGCAATTTGGCGTTAATCATTTGGGACACTTTTTGTTGACCAATCTGCTGCTGGATCGGCTTAAGCAGTCCGCGCCCAGTCGCGTTGTGGTGGTCAGCTCCATGGCCTATGTGCTGGGCAGCATAAATCGAGAGGATCTGATGGGCGAGAAAAGCTACAGCAAATTTACGGGCGCCTATTGCCAGTCCAAGCTGGCCAACATATGTTTTACGCGCAAGCTCTCTCAGCTGCTCAAGGATACTGGCGTCACCGTCAATTGCTGTCATCCGGGCGCGGTGCGCACAGAACTAAATCGTCATTTCGAGGGTTCCAAATTCACCAAGAGCTTGCTAAAATACTTCTCACTCTACTTCTTCAAGACGCCGCATGCTGGCGCACAGACCACTATACGCCTGGCCCTAGATCCGTGGCTGGAAAAATCTACGGGCGGCTACTACATGGATTCGGTGCGCATGCCGCTGCTGCCCCATGCACGTAATCAAGATACAGCCAATTGGCTATGGCGCGAAAGCGAGAAATTGGTGGGTCTGCCACCAGTAGAGCCCATGCCAACTGAGGGTTCCTCTGCGTCGTCACCACCACCACCAACAGCACCACCACCAAGCAATGGGCGTGGCACTGCGCGCGAAGCAGAGGGCGACTCCATTGAGACAATTGTAGTACAACGTTCATAGAGTCGTCGTCAGTCACTAAACCAGTTTTGGAAAACGCTCAACATTTATTTATTCTACGATTTCTTTTCTTTTTTTTTTGTTTAATATTAAGTCAAACCCACTAAATTAAAAAAAAAAAAATAAACGTATTTTGTCATGCAAGCGTTATATGCAATGTTGGATCTTGACGCAATCCCTGAAACCAGCGCAAGCCATAAAAATAAAGAGCATTTCGAAAGAAGTTGGCTTGGATGAACTTTAGACGGTTTTTTTTTCGGTTACTGCAGGGCTAGAGCAACAAAGCAAACATGAACAATAATTGGAAGTGCCATTGGACGCTGCACAACGACTATCAGATACACTTTAATGATGAGCGAGAGTTGGGCGGCTAGTCCAAATTTTGGAAACAAACTTTATTACTTGGGTTGGTTCTAGTCGCCAGAGAGATGGATCCTTCTTTTGGCAACAGCGTCATAATCAGTCAGTGTGTGTGTGGTTGGTTCCTTCTTAATCTCTTGGAACCGACAGCTGTATCCTAAGAGAGTTCTTTCAATTCCACACTGATTTTATCTGTGTTTCATTGAAATCATGAACAACCATTGGAAGCGGCATTGGGCGCTGCACAACGACTATCAGATACACTTTATTACTCACTACCAATTTGAGAGAACGACGGCTAAT
Organism: Chymomyza amoena; assembly: GCA_037043745.1. Classification (NCBI taxonomy): domain Eukaryota; kingdom Metazoa; phylum Arthropoda; class Insecta; order Diptera; family Drosophilidae; genus Chymomyza; species Chymomyza amoena. The sequence goes on from JBAMAX010003282.1 coordinate 28,998, forward strand.
CCAAATTTCGGAAACAAACTTTATTACTTGGGTTGGTTCTACTCAGAGGGTGATTCTTCAACTGGCAGCAGCGTATGTGTTTGATTGGTGCCTTCTTAATCTCAAGGAACCGACAGCTGTATCCCAAGAATGATCGAATGGAAACTCTACTCTAAAGACTGGGAGTGTATCTGAAATACTTGACATCATTTATCATCAAAAACATTTGAAGCTTTCGAAAATGGTAAAGGTGTAAACAAAAAATTGGGGGCTTTGGAAGAATTTTTTCGTAGAATTTTTGGTGTGACAAAAAAATTTTCTTTCCAATATGGAAGTTGTGTCGTTTAGGGCATTGAAGTAGCTTGGTGTCAAAATGGAAAATTCGCGGTGAATCCGGAAGTGTCCAAAAATGATAAAAACCGCCATAAAAATGTAATCGCAAACATTTCATTTCTTTATTTTTGGTAAACAAAAGGTTGAATAATAAATTCAATTGAATGAGTGTGAAATAAAAATAATTGTTGCCTAGTGAAATGACCTGAGAAAATGATTTTTATTAAAAATAAAAAAGGGAAATCGTCTGAAAGTGCACTTCTTTGTTGATTTTAAATCATCAGAGCTTGGAACCAGTTTACGGAAATTTGATTCCTCTTTTTTTGTAAGTTCCCGGCATATTCACACAAAAACTATTGAATACGCTGTGAAATTATATTCAAAATAATTATTTGGCTGTTTTCGACATTTTCGGAATCATCCCAAATCGAACTTCCGGATTCATACCAAATCGACTTTTTCGAAACGGTTTAGCGTCATTCTGTTGGCTTTGCAAATTGAAATTGAAATACTTTCGCATAGAGTCTAAATAATACTATGGATATACTTACATTTCATTTTTCTCGAGAAAGTGTTGAAATTTGAGCTAGCTGAAAACTTATTTTGAAAAATGATCATAAAATCACGGTAAAGAGCCTTACGATCTAATCATCTCACATATGAATAAAATTTTGTACCCGAGATATTAACGAAATACTAAAACAAGTGCCCAAAATGATGTTTTTCGAAAATATTTCGACAACGATGTTTAAGAAAAAAAAAAGAGATTGCCATTTTCGTGTTTCTCGACACAAAATTACCCCAACACTTTTATAGGAAGGTTCACAGGATGACTTTTTAATTATTTAAATTTTCTATGCTGTCAGTTGAGTGTGACCAAAGTTATATGCAGCCTTTCATCAGTGTGACCATCTCTTTTTTTGAATTGTCACTATAATGGTGAACCAAACTGTTGTATCAACTAATTTGGCAAGCTGGATCCATCGACTCATATGCGCTATGTCGACAACGATTTCAATGTACTCATTGTTAGGGTATACGAGTAGTGCAAGTAGAAGCATCAGAAAGCGAAGCAAGTTTGCAGGGAAACGACTTTATCGACACTCACACTAAATCGCTATTTTATGGTGTCAATCATTCAGTCAGTCAGTGAGTCAATCAGTCAGTCGGTGAGTCAATCAGTGAGTGCCTGCCTACGTTTTTTTTTCCAGATTGCTCTATATAATTAGCGAAAATGCACATTTAACCCATTATTGCAACTTGGGTCGCAGTGGGTACACTTAAAAAATTTTTATAAAATTCTTTGATATCGTATTTTTTGGGTAAATTGGAATTTGTTTAAATTTCAGCACTTAGGTTTACTTTTAGGAGAGCAGCCGAGCTATTCGGAAATCCTAAATATCTTAGTAGTGCTAAATAACTTTATAAAATTATTATTAATTAGCTAAGTTCCAGAAAAATCGGAAGGGGGAAATTCCCTAATCAAATTTCCAAAACTCTAGACTTAAATAAAAAATGTATTTCAAATTTCCGTCAAATTCATTTTGTTAATCTTGCTAAATTATAGAAAATTTATTAAAAAATTTGTATTCAAAACCGTGTTATTTCAAAACCGTATAAATCCTTAACTGGATAAGATCGCTTAAGACAGTTTTATAAAATAATTAATTATAGCTGTAATTGAAATTTTTAAGCCCCTTTATAAACATACAAAAAAAAAACTACTCGTGATCTCTTATAGGGTTAAGGCACATTTTACATTTCAGAGTAAGAACCGAAATAGCCTCAACAATTACACGTCAGAAAAGTGCATGGAAAATTCCACTCGTTATGAGTGTCTCTTGATTGTAGTTCCCCTCTTCCGAAAGCCCGCATATGTGCCAGCTGGTAGCTACCAACTATACCATCATATATATGATACATAATGTCAATGATCCAATTGAATTTTTTGTCGATTAATGGGAACATATGAGAAGTAGTTTTATGACGAAAATTTTTTGATTGTACGTAGACGATTTCACCTTGACAGCAGCACGTGCTAAATGTTCGGAATATCTGCAAAATCAGCAAATCGTGACCATAGATTTGTTGACCTGTAGAACTTAGTAGAGCGTCACAGTAAAAAAACATCCGTAAAACTGGATTCGATATAAGGCAACTATAGAACTAAGATAGTGAAAAATAATATGACAACTATGGTATTAAGGCACGTATCTTTCGGAAAAGTAAGTAGTAGGTATTTAAGTGATTTTTGGATTATTGAAAGATGACTGTCTTGTTTTGATATTATGTTGGGGCCTTTAGGAAAATAATATAGGGTTGTCCTCAGCGCTAAAGTTGGTAAAGTTCAGCAATTATAAATTTTTCTACTGAACGGATTTTGAGACCTATTTCTATTTAACTATTTCTAAAATTAAAAAAAATTTGTATTATTGCAAATATGTTTCTTAGTTGAAATAAACCGATAATAATATTATTTGACCACATTTACGATTTGGTTTTTATTTTTAAAAAGCTTTTGCAAATAGTATAAAAAAATAGTTCGCTAAAAGAAAGAATCATTTTGATCGTTTTACAAATTATTGATTTCAAAAAGAGAAATAGTTGTAGAAATACTAAAGAAAATATAGATATTTGTGGATGCTGTAAAATTCTACAACTGAAGATAATTTTTTCAACCAAACTTTTTTTTACGAAATATCTGAAAATCTTTTCATTGAAACATTTTTCAACTGCATTTTCGGCAATAGAGTTTTATAATTTTTCTATAATAACGAATAAATTCTACAACTGAAAATCACTTTTTTTTACATCTGAAGATTTTTTCATTTTCGTTACTAGAATTTTATAATTTTTCTATAATAACAAATAAATCTTGGCATAGCTTTTAGAAAGAATTTTCACCAGGCTATAGATTATATACCAATAAATAACAAATCTCACCACTGTGGAGTGCCAGTTAATTATTCCGTCATATTATGAAATACAAAGCTAAATGCATTGGAACAGAACTCGTTAAAATAAATCTTATATAATATTCCTTAATGCAAATTTCATGATATTTTCTGAAATATTGACGTCAGTTTTAGAAGTTTATTATTTTCAGAGCTCGAATAGCAATTAAATAAATAAATGAGAATTGCAAAATGATATACATATTATTTTATGGACTTATAAATTGTTGTCACGTTTCTGTCAATGCAAAAAAAAAAATGGCGGACGTAAAGTCGGGCGCGGACGACTTTAGGATACCCTGTACCACTAGCTTGTAATAAAGTCTGATTTCTGCACAAAAAACCAAAAACAGAAGAATTTTTAAGCAAACATTTTTTTTTGACTGATCGTTCCTATGGGAGCTATATGATATAGTCAACCGATTTCAATAAAATTTGACACAGTGCTTAAATACCTTAAAAAAGATATGAATGCCAAATTTATTTTAAATATCTTTACAAACAAACAAAACACATCGAATTTTGTATAAAAAACGTGTTTTTGGACCGATTGGTCCTATGGGAGCTATATGATCTAGTCAAACGATTTGGATTAAATTTAGTACAGTGCTTAGGAACTATAAAATACTCACGAATGTCAAATTTGGTCCCAATATCTTAACAAACAAACGAAACACAACAAATTTTGTTAAAAAATCGATTTTTTGGAAGATCGGACCTATGGGAGCTATATGATATAGTCAACCGATTTTGTTCAAATTTGGCACATTGCTTAAGTGGTCTACAAAATTTCCAAACACCAAATCTGGTTACGATATCTTTATTAAAAAACGAAATATAGCCAATTTTTCTTTAAAAAAGTTATTTTGGCCGATCGGTCCTATGGGAGCTACATGATATAGTCAACCGATTTCGATCAAATTTGGTACAGTGATTGGGAACTATAAAAAACTTTCGAATACCAAATTTGGTTACGATATCTTTATAAACAAACCAATTATTCATCTAAAACGCTTTTTTTTGTCGAGGTCGTCTCAAACACCCCTATGGGAGCTATATAATTTAACCCCGATATCAAAAAAATAAAATAAACTTGCCTCCTATGGAATAATATGGGATCTAATGTGAAAGTTTGGTAACTCTAGCTCTTACCATCTCTGAGATCTAGGCGTTCACACGGACGGACGGACGGACAGACGGACAGACGGACGGACGGACAGACGGACAGACGAACAGACGGACAGACGGACATGGGTATATCGACTTCTCTATTCACCCTGATCATATTTTAGGTAACTTTGGGATGTCTCCGACGTCTCCTTCTATATGTTACATACATTTTCGGCTTGCACAAACTTAATATACCCTTGGACCATACGGTACAGGGTATAAAAATGGGCCATAAACTAGACGTATAAAAAAAAAAGTATTTATGTATGTGTTAAGCGATTAAAAGTTTTTTACCAGGGGCGGACTAAAACAAATTTCAGGTGTGGTATTCTACAAAGACAGGGAAGCATGAGATAGCTTTCTATATATTTTATTATGATAATATACCCAGACCGTAGAGAACAAATCTGGACCTGGGAGGAAAACCGGCACCTCTGTAACATATTTAGCCAGACTCACGACAGTTATTATATCGGGCCCCTGAGAAAACCCCTTGCCCGGGGGAAATAACCCCTGAGTACACCTTATCCTATTTTTACACGGAAGACAAAGCCGTGTTAAAAAAGGCATGAAGTACATACTTAAGATGTTAAGAAAATAAATAGGAAAGGGGAATTCCTAACCAATTTCTAAAAGCTTACGATAAATACAAATATTTTTCTTTACAATTTCCATCAAGTATCTAAATCATCATGCTAAATCGAATAAAATCGTGTATAAACAAAATCAGACTTGGGTGTACTAAGCAGCAATTGATCGAAAATCACTAAAATTATCAGTAGAGGTGTTCCCCAAGGCAGCCCCCAAAATGGACATTAATTCAAAATTCCATTACATAGACCAACAAATGGACCACTGTAAGGCGCTCAGATATTCTTAAATTCGTGGCTATACCATATTTAAGGTTTTCAAATTTTCAAGGGAGAGGCTTAATACTAAGCCATGTCGCGAACTGGCCTGGGCCTATGGCGGCCTGAAATTTTCTCGGGTTAACATTCAATTTGAGACTGCATTGGGGTACACCAAGGCCCAAGACTCAAACAACGGAACAACTTGTAACCAGGGCTCTAAGCGTGCTCACTTTCTTGAAAGAAGTTGGAAACTTTCAGATATATGGCCAAATTCTTTATAATGAAAAGTTTAAAGAACCATATCATGCATCTTTATTGTGCGATAAGACGCCCCATAAACTATAATCCGGCCCTGTACTTTTTGCTCCATTTCGCTGTCAATGTATTTTTCACGTGTTACCCTGAGAAGATGTTCATGTTAGGAAAGAAATTCGCTTTATTTTTATCATGTGTTTATTCAGTCTTGGTCTTCCTAAAACGACAATTGATATATAGAGACAATTGTCGCCCGAAGTCGCGAAGTTCTCTATATAAACACTTGTCAGATAGCTAAAGTAATGTGTTTATAAAAAACAAATGTACATCAAATTTAATGGCAATTATAAGCAGATAAAAAAAAATTAATAGAAATATATATTGACTAACAGTTGTTATTTAAAGTGGGGGCTTTTAATTTCGCAATACTCTGCAATATAACAAATTTTAGAACGAACTGATTCTTTGAGTAAGGTCTATTTGTATTCGGAAAAAAAAAATTAGGAGTAGTACTGCAATTCTTAATTTGTTTTTAAAGGAATTTTCGCAATACACTACAACATTACAAATTTTAGAACGAACTAGTTCTTTAAACAAGAGCTATTTAGTTTTCGGAAAAAAAAAATTAAGATCTACCATTAAGAACTGTCATTTTTATTTATTTTTCAAAGGAAATCAATAAGTTTCTATAAAAATAGGATACAAAATCGGCTTAGCTAGGTTTCTCTATTTTTAAACTTGTTTCTCGAGGACAAACAGATCTAGAAATATGGCGACCGATGATACGGGCATCCGACACGCTCTTCCATTTCAAACAGAAGAACTGACTGTCAGTGTAAATAATAGCGAATATTCATTCCCTAGAGAAAATGAGAATTGCAGTCGCTCCTTACAATGTACGCTATGACGTCATCAGAGATCATCTCAAAATCACGTCAGCAGAGAATGAGATCATCTGCCTTAGATTGTTAGAATTGAGGCACACGTAAACCACTTAGGGTGACACCTGCTGATGCATCCATCCAACGTTAGCTAAAGCGCGTCCAATCGCTTGATCTCTACTATTAAATATCGTTAATTCTGATGCCCAGTTGCATATATTATTTTTTACTTTTTGGAGTTATCACACTTTAAAGATGGAATTTTGAGAAGCATTGGTGGCAGCCCTTTTTTCAAAGAATTTCAATTAAAAAAAATCAGACGAATTTTAACCCAAAAATAATTTTTATTTTTTGTTTTTTTTTATTTTAATATAAACAACCGATTTTAATCAAAATTTGTATAGTCCTTGAAAACCCTAAAAAACTGGCAAATGCCAAATTTTTACGATACGATCTACATAAACAAACAACAAATTTGGCACCAAATACGGTTTTCTGACCTATCGTTGCTACGGAAACTATATGATATAGTCAACCGATTGCGATAAAATTTGGTACAGAGCTTCATAAACAAACGAATTATCAATTGAAAACTTTTTTTTCGAGATCCCCGGAAACACTGCTATATAAGCTATAAGCTATATAATATGACATCGATATAAAAAAAAAAAAAATAAAATAAACTTGTCTAGATATCTAATCTGAAAGTTTGGCAGCTCTAGAGACAGATCTACAGATAGACGAACAGACGCTATTAAAAGTAAACATTATAAAAATGGTTAAAAAAAACTTATTGTAAACGGAATGGAATCTCACCTCTTATTGTGAAATAAACACACTGAGTCGACCTATACATACATACATATATGTATATAGTAAAAATTACCAAGAATATTCCAACAAGTCGAAACATTGATTTATTTAAAAAAAAAATACCTGCAGTTTTGCTTATAAGTTTTGCGCAAAAAAAAACACGTTTATTTATGGGAAAACGTAATAAATTACGACCTAGGCCATGGTTCCGATAATTAACGCAAGCCCGTAAATCAAAACTGCATCTAATTTGCAGCCCATTGACTTTATAGCTGGGGCACTTCATCTTTACATATATTATACGTACTTACTATTAAAATTCCACGCTGAAATGTGTGAAAAACAAAAATGGTATGAAAAAGTGAAAACTGCAAGGTTAAGCTGGTTTTAAATATTAGTCATGGCGAGAGGAAGGCAGCAGCTCCATAAAGATTACAAGTACTGGAGATTTTTCAAGCGAAATTCTTAAAATATCTAGAACTTTACTTTTTTATATTTATTTGAAGGGGTTGCATTACTCATAGACAGTATCCGGAAATGGGAGTTCGAAATTTCGAAACTTGTGGCTCAGTAGAATGTTTCGAACTTATTTTTCTTTGAAAATAACGATAATAAATAAGTATTTCAGGAATGACGGAGAAAAAGTCAACGTGTTTTTCATTCGCTAGGCTCACAGAAGACTACAAGCAAAAATATCTTCATCAACGAACTAATTTAACATCTTAGACGTTTTTTCCTAAGTAGCTATACCGTCATTTAAAAAATAAAATAAGCTTTATTTTTTTAAATATGTGGTTCAGTCGAGGCGATACCCGACAGTGGAATACCCTGTACCTTTTCTCTCGAAAATAAGATAAAATAAATCAATAAAATTGTTTTTTTTGCAAAACATAAAAAATGGCGTACATAAAGTCGGGCGCGGACGACTTTGGGATACCCTGTACCTCTAGCTCTGGTTCCTTCATAAAAAACCAAAAACAGAAGAATTTTTAAGCAAACATTTTTTTTTTGACCGATCGTTTCTATGGGAGCTATATGATATAGTCAACCGATTTCGATCAAATTTGACACAGTACTTTAATACCTTAAACAAACGAAACACAACGAATTTTGTATAAAAAACGTTTTTTTGAACCGATTCTTCCTATATGATATAGTCTTCCGATTTTAACAAAATTTGGTGCAAAACATAAGACCCATAAAAAACTTACAAGTGCTAAATTTATTTCCAATATCTTCACAAACAAACGAAACACAGCAAATTTTGTTCACAAATCGATTTTTTTGAAGATCGGTACCATGGGAGTTATATGATATAGTCAACTGATTTTATTCAAATTTGGTACAATTTAGGTACTCTAAAAAACTTTTAAATGCCAAATTTGGTTACGATATCTCCATTAACAAATGACTTATTTATCTGAAGCTTTTTTTTCGAAGTCGTCTGAAGTACCCCTATAAGAGCTATATAATTTAACTCTGATATCAAAAAAATAAAATAAACTTGTCTCCTATGGAATAGGAGATCTAATGTGAAAGTTTGTTTACCCTAGCTCTTACCATCTCTGAGATCTTGGCGTTCAAACGGACAGACGGACGAGCGGACAGGCGGATATGGGTATATCGACTTCTCTAGTCACCATAATCATATTTTAGGTAACTTTGGGGTGTCTCCGACGTCTACTTCCATATGTTACATACATTTTCGGCTTGCACAAACTTAATATAGCCTTTTTACCAAACGGTACAGTGTATAAATTTTAAACGATGTTGCCAAAAATCGGGAAAATCTACTACGAGGAATCGGGGAAAAATATTGACATGATTCAACATACTTCTTCTGAAGAAATATACGCACCAGCTGGTAAAGTTTTGTGTTTCTAACTCTTCTAGGACGAACAAATGGAGATGGCTGAATCACTACCCGATGTTATGATAAGCATTTTGGTATAAAAGACTCGGGGTCTGCCACGCCTCCTACTGACCGTTACATACATTGCACAAATCTAGTATACCCTTTGTACCTATAGACACAGGGTATAAAAACGCTGGGGCAGTTTCCAGTACATTATCCTGCAGCATTTGAAGCAAATTTGATTTCGATCTAAAGCAAAGTGAAAATGGTATTGAAAATATCTGTGTTAAATCTTAGGCGCATATTTTGAGAAGTACGGGTAAAAATATGGTAGTTCCTCTGGAGAAATTAGTACACAGAAATGTAAATTCCACATCAAGGTATAGCTAGAAACCGCGGAGAAAAATATCAATATACTTTGTGACAAAAAAGTTTCCGGAAAATTTCCATGCAGCAGTCCACCTCATTAGTGCTCGTCGAAGTTTACAATGCAAAAATATGATTGTGAACGCATTTAAGGCAAAACACTCGATAAATACCATCGACCAGGCACCGTGGCACCGTGTGAATTTTTCCTCTTTCCAAAACTAAAATTGCCACTTCGGGGAACCCGTTTTGACTCCATACCGACCATAAAACAGAATGCGACGAGCACTAATGTGGTGGATTGGTATTAAAAGAAACAAACTGATTGACAGATCCTGCTTATTTTTGGCATAGTCATTAGGTACAGTCCTGCAGAAATACAGAAGTTTAAAATATTAAAAAAAAAATATTTAATGCGAGTGTTTCAAATAAGAAATTCCGGAAACTTTAGTGTCACAATCTAATTCAACAAACTGGAACTGAAGAAGGCCTATGCCTATGTTTTGCTAAAGTTTTGTCTCTCTTATAGTCTCTGAAATCTTGGTTCATACAGACGCAGCATTTTACTATAAAGATCTGACACACCTCCTTCAGCCTGTTACATAAATTGTAAAAACTTTGTATAGCCTTCAGGGTAGCCAAGTAATTGGGCTAACATCATCTATAGATGACACTGCTACCATGCATTGGGTTTGTTCAACTTGTTGGATTAAGTTTTTATTTTTCGCTTTGTGATTCTTAAAGTTCAGGGTTTTTAAAATGCAACGAAAATAAATGCGCACTGCCTGCTAATGGCCTCATCTACCATTCCAATACATAAGGTACTTTGTATATAATAATATAATATATTATTAACACGCATTTACATACGCCACATTTTTGGCAGAGCGTCAACAATTTTTGACACAAATTATATTAAATTTATATAAGACCAGCAAATGGCAGCAGAATTGACTGCACTCACAAACTTAGCAATAGTCTATTAAATATAACGAGGGTACGAGTTCGACTAAAGATGTAAGATGCATTTTGCGCTTCCAAGTCCTTAGCAAGAATTCTCTATGCACGAATTCCTCTTAAGGACTTTGCAATATTGTCCTTTTGACGCACGTTGCAATTAACTATTATTGAAAATAAATTCACAAAGCGTAAATTTCCTGGAAATCATTTGACGTTACCTAAAGCTCAGTAGGAGTTCGTTCCTTAGGTGGGTGTTGCATCAAAAATAGTTTGCTAGCAGGAATGCTTATTAAACTACTGCGCCAAAACGCCCACCTTTTGTATCTAAGGGCAACTGCAGCTGGTGGCCCTATCTGTTGTGTGCAAGAAGCATTCTTAGAAAAGTCATCTTTGTTTTATATAAAGGCTTCTAAAAATGGCTTTTACATTTAATATGTACTTTAATCTTAATTAGTTTATGCTACATAACTAAAAAAAAATCGTATATACACCTTACCTTAAAGTAAAGTGTATATAAACTTTAAAACGACATCTTAGTTGCGTTTTTTATTTTTACGCTTTTTGACTATACCGCCACCGGGTAATTTTTTCATCGTTTTTGCAATCTTTGTTGAGATTAGCATTTTCAAACGATTCCGCACGCGTTCGTAGTCTTCATCGGATTTTTTGAACGTGAAGAACTTGGCTCCCTCTGAAATTATAAAGTAAGAGGGTAATAAAAATAAGATATTCATAACCACAACCCACCTTTTAGCCTGGCATCGTTCTTTAGAATAAAAAATGTCTCGCTGTATTGTTTGGCCTTCTTGCTGCGCTGTTTCGTCGCTGCTTTTTTCGGCTGCTCATTCTCGTTATCCGGCTGCTGCTCATTAGCCTCCACCTCATCCTCGCTTTCGGAAGAGTCATAGCTAAACGGATTCAAGTTGTCTATGCCTAGCACATTGTTTGATTTGGTGATTGGAATTTTTTCATTGCTAACTTTCTCCAACAGATTCTGACGCTCGGCAGTTGCCTCTTCGTGGGTGCTGCCAAACATGTCCAGCAAACTGAAACCCTCGCCGCGCATATTAAGCGATTGCTTTAACGTATCAGTGACCACATAGTAAGCGGACTTGGAAACATTGGCATTGTTGTTTATTGCTTTTTTAGTTTCTGGCGCCGCGTCTGTTTTTGTTTTGGCTTTTTCGCTAGGTGCTGCTTTTTGTCGCAGCAACTTTTGGTGCTCTTGCTTGGCGGGATCAAAACGCAACATTTTCTTATTCTTTGAGGACTTGTCTGTTTTTGCATTGGAGCTATCTATTTGCTTGCCTACAACCTGCTCGAGTATGCCCATCTGCCAGTCGCGTTCGTTCTCCTGCTGCGCTGACTCATCTGCGTCGTCTTGCTGTTCCTCGTCGTCGTCTTCTTCTTCTTCCACAAAACCGGACGTTATGCGAAAACGTGGATCTAAGCTTTGTTTACTCTGCATTTGCAGCAAACGTTCGCCCTTTTTGCCCTCGTGTTGCGGCAAAACATACTCCTCCTCGTCTTCATGCTCTTCCTCGCTGTCCTCGTTAAAGAGCGCCTTTTTCTTTTTATCTGCGCTGCTGTCTGGCTTTTCCTGCTCCTCCTCTGATTCAGCATCACTGAATTTGATGCGCTTAGACTGCGCTGTATTAGTTAATGATAGTGCGTCCTTAATAGCCGATATCTTTTGATTATATTGTTGTTTCATTTTATTAAGCGATTCCTTTCGTTTTGAGTCTGCTATAGCCGCCTTGGCGTCCAGTTTATGCTTTGCTGGCTTTTTCTGTTGCTCAATAATATGCAGTGGCGTTATTTCGGGATCTTGTTGTATGACAATCTGGAATGGAATTCAATCAAAACCAATAATGTATTTAGTCACAAAAGAGCTGAAATAGCGCCTACCTTGCCATTGTATAGTGTGTTTGCAGCACGTTTCTTGGTCATCAACAGCTCTGGCGCAATGTCATCATCATTCAGCTCCTCATGCTCGCCAAAAACGCGTCTTTTGTTTTGCGTATTTTGAATCAAAAGTTCGGAGCTACTTTCTTTAAAAGAATCAACAGCAGCTTGTGTTTCTTGTTGTGCCTGCTCTTCACGTTCACGTTTTAAACGATCTAAAAACGACTCCTTGGCAATGGACACTTTTAGTTTGTAGCCGTGCAACTTTTGCCAATTAAGCTCATTTAAACCTGTTATAATAATTCCAGAAATATAATCAGATACATCTTTAGATATACTTTTCAATAGCTTACAATAGTCCGGATCTTGGGTGTTCACTGTAACAAAGGCTATAGTTTTGGTGCTCGTTTGGCCGGCATCCAAAATTTGTTCCCTAGACTTAAGCTCAACACGTTGCACACTGCCATAGTCTTGAAATAAAGACTTTAAATCCTTTTCTGTGGCGCTGCTGGGCAAATCCGCCAAGAAAAAACGTGTGCTGCTCATATTGAAAAACAGTCCTTTACAAATTTAAACAAAATTCTTTTATTTAAACATAAAACGAGCGCACGTGTATGGCGCTGATGCGAACAGCTGTTTATGCCCAAGCGCAGTGTTGTATAACGCCATAAGAAGGTTTAGTGTTGTTTTGTGGCACAGACTATTGTGAATGCCTTTAACGTAAACGTCAGAAGTGCAAATACATAGTAGCCTGTGTTATTTATTATTTTTTATTTGTCTGCTGTGCTGGACATAAATATACAGGAACGCCATGGAGGAGAATAAAAGGCCGAGCGGAAGCACAACGGCGAATAATGCAGCTGCCGCAGAAAAATGGGGCTTTACTCTGCAAGAACTCTATCGCCAGGCATTTACTTTCTATAAACGTAAGCATATGAGAGTTATTCTGTGCCAGATTTTAATGCATTTCACTTTAATTACAGAGAACTCTGGCAAAGCCATACACTTATCCTATGAAGACAACCTCAAGCTGATTGCCTTTAAGCAGCAGGCCAGCTTGGGACCATTTAATACAAATCACGCACCAGCATTGGGTGTGCTAGACGTCATTGGACGAGATCGACAGCAGCACTGGCAACAGCTGGGCGACATGACACGGGAACAGGCTATGGAGGGCTTTATTGATCTGCTGGATGGCATGTGCAGCGCATTTCGCCCGTATATTGAGGCTGTGCGTCAAAATCGCGATGAGACTCTAAAGGCTGAACTGCGTCGCATGGAGCAGGAGAAGGAGGCACGTCAAAAACGTGAACGCGAGCAGCAGGAGCTCTTGGAGGAGGGCTACAAAGAGGAATTACAACGACGACAACTGCAGGATGCACTGAACAAGCAGACATATCAGCAGTTTAAGGTGCGCATCGATTTTTTTCTAACTGACCTAATAAAATTTGTTGCACCTGTTGTGATTGAGCTCCTACATTCACACACGACTGTAATGAGGCCATGACCAATAACAAGGACGCTTAATCACAGTTAATGCAAACGTTTTATTGGTTGCGTGGTTTTTCCCTGTATCCTTACACGCATACACATAAACGTCTGTAAATAATTAATTATTATAATTGGTCTAGGTCGCAGACTAAGTGCGTGTAAAGCACGTTTGTGACACAAATTTCTAACATAAGCAAATGCACGCAGTACGTACTTACATTGTTATATTTTTTAGATATACGCTGAGAAGCAGTTCCCCTCCAATCCGGATCAGCAGGCACTGCTGATACATCAACTGCAGCGTGAACATTACCATCAGTATATGCAGCAGCTTCATCTACAGAATCAGAACCAAAATCAGAATCAGCAAGCACAGGCACAGCAGCTGGATGGGGTCGTTACCAGCAGCAGCACAGCTGACGAACAAAACGCCGCCGCCGGAAGTAACAATAACGTCTCTGAGAGCCATGCTGCAGGTAGCACAGAGCTAGCCAATGCTATGGGTGGACTACAACTAAATGATTTTGAGACGCAAAGTGCAGAGCATACGCAGGCAGAACACTCAGACCAGGGCAATGCACAGGAACATCAAGCAGCAGGTGGTGATGAGTATGATGATTATGTTATGATAAGGCCGGCTAAAATATGGACACGACCTGACATCGAACAGTTTAAGACTGAGGTTTCCGCAGGTGATGGTGATGGTGTTATAACGATTGGGCATGGTGATACGGTTACAGTAAGTTTCAGCACACGAAAATATGTAAATATGAAATCTAAATGATTTTATTTTTCGTTGTAGGTGAGAGTACCAACTAATCTGAATGGTAAATGCATTTTCTGGGAATTCGCCACCGACAATTATGATATTGGTTTCGGCATTTATTTCGAGTGGGCCAAACCAGTCACAAACGAAGTGACTGTGCATGTTAGCGATAGCGATGAGGATGAGGATTGTGTTGATGAAGACTATCTTTCCACCGCTGAAGATCTTGAATCGGGTTCTATTGCACAGGACCGTAATGCTTTGGCCGAGCAGAGCTTGGGTGCTAACTCAAAAGCGCCCATTTCCATAATAGTGCCCATCTATAGACGTGAATGTTACAACGAAGTATATGTGGGTTCACACTCCTACCCTGGCGAGGGTGTCTATTTGCTTAAGTTTGACAACAGCTACAGCATTTGGCGCTCCAAAACGCTCTACTATCGTGTCTATTACGAACGCTAAGGCCAAACTAAATAAGCTACAAATATATAATATAAATAATAGCTATCCTTTCTAAAATGTGTCTGTATGTACTATAGTATGTTTAAAGCTGAATCTTAACAAAAACAAAAAAAAACGAAACAAAACAAAATAATTGTGCACTACTGCAATGTATTCCTTTATATTGATGACGTCGATTTAATGATAAAATCAATCGCATATATTATTTATTATTTAGTTTATAATTTTGAATAAAATTGAAAATAAATAAATATTTCGTATACAGAAAAACTGCAAGCAAAAATAAAAATAATTGCTAAAAAGAAAAGAAAAATGCATTTTCTACTTGTAAATTGAGCTTAGCTGCAGTTGCAGTGCAAATTGGACGTTTGACAACACTGGAACAACAATAAAATGCAGCACAGTGTGGCCATTTTTTTTTCAAAATGTCATAAGCTGCCGTTGCAGAATTAATTGCTTAGTTTTTTAAGTTTTAATTTATATGTTTTAATTACTTTTTACTTAAAATACATTCAATACGATTTTTATAAATAGCCTTGTGTCACATTATAAATTTAAAATCAGTATAGATCATTGCTATTTGTTTTTTTTTTTAACTAGCAGTATAGATTGTTAACTTTTAGCAAGCATTTTTTAATAAGTGTATATAATTTACATAAAAAGCAAGCTAAGCAGATATGCATACAGTTAAGGCTGCCAACGAATTGACATCAAATTGGAATGTGTGAACAAATTTTGTTTGGCAAATTCTTTACATTTTTCACTCACTTCTAAGTACAGTTGACGGTTATACAAATATATCATTAAATGTTTTTTTTTTCTCAGTCTTAGAAATAGTTATTTTTGTTGTATAGTTGGTATTATTGCTTAGTTAAGTAAATTATAAATTATGGAGCAACATAGCATATAAAATATAAAAGTTAAAATAATTATAGATGGATAATGGAAGCGCCGCGAGATTCGCCAAAGATTTCTTTACGGGTTTGTGCACAACAATCGCCTGCGGCTTTTAAATAAATTACAAAAAAACAAAAAAAAAGAAGAAAATACAAACTAAAATAAATTGTCTATGGTATATACACACATACATTATTGCTATATACATTTGATATATATGTATATACTTTAAACCTTCGCTGTTATATAAGTATATAAGTATGTTACAAATTTTACTACGTTCTCCATTTAGCGTTGGTTTTTCGAAAATGTTCGAATCACAGTTATGTTGTGTATTTATATATATATGTATATATATATGGATATATACATATGTCTAGATGATGTTATAATTGCTGTTTCTTATCATATGTCTGGGTTGCTTCTAATGTCTGCGCTTATTGCCATGATTGCGCAACATGACAATCTCGTCGCCGCTTTCATCTGCCTCAAAATTATGCAGCTCAGCGTCCAGCTCCTCATCATCCTCATCATCTGTATGCAATATGTGATCCAGATTCTCTTCATCAAAGTACGGCTGTATAGTCATGCCACCTACAAGCGAAAAATTGTTTAACTGATGATCTCTCAGCAACTGCTTCTACTTACGCTTAATGGGCGATCTAAAAAGCTCCGTTTCGCCATCATCTCCCGCATCTTCGTCCAGCTCAAACTGCTCCTTGCCCTTTTGCGGCAGCAGTGAGAAATTATAGTACGGCTTATCACCACGATGTCGTCTATAGAACAAATACTGGGCGCACAGTACACACACCACCACGCCCACAATAATAAGTACGCTGGCAAAGACAATGAACAGAAAACGCGGCAGACCAAACACATGAGCATTGAACTTCAAATGGAATACCACATTTTCCGTGGGCTGACCCGTTTGGACCAGATGCAGTTCACGCGTAGCTTCAAAGTGTCGTGGCGCCTCCACCTTGAGTGTGACCACACCAAAAGGTACCGCAGCTAGACTATATTCGCCCATGCTATTTGTAAAGTTGCGCACATTGCTCGCGCTATGCGGCGATATAATAGAGACCTTGGCATTTCGTATGGGATGATTGCTGCTGTCCAGCACAAGGCCCGAGATGACTGTAAAGCCCTCGGCATGCGACGGCCCATGCACTTCGCTGACTTCACCACGTATAAGCGTATAGGCATGCAATGTAACTATGCCGGCATCGCTGATGCGACCTTGCTCTATTTGCACCTTGACAATCTGGGACTCATAGTTGGGCGCGCTCACCTCCAGACCATAGATGCCCTTGGGTAATATAATCTGAAAGCGTGCCGCATTGCGCGTCACATTATAGACGGGCTGATGCTTCAGCAGCCGCACATAAGCCTCACGCAACGGCTGACCCTTGTCATTATGCACCAGGCCACTGACGCCGGTCTCTACCAGCTGCAAGAAGTTGCGCAACTTCTCTATATTGGTGCGCCAAATGGAGGCAATGTCATGATGTGCGGGCATGCGGCAGCAAGACAGACCCAGCGTATACATGGGTATGTTGTAGTACTTGTAAAAGAGATTGGTCAAACGCTCCACGGTCTCCTGATGCAGCTGACGTGTAGCCGTTGTGGCACATTGCAGTGGTGAGTAATTGAACTCTGTGCGTTGTATTGTATGCGCAAACTTTTCCAATATGGCTTCGCCCTTGGGATAGCTGTGGAGTACATAAAGTTAAGCCAAAGATCTTAATGCAGTACGCTATGGCATTATGCTTACTTTAGCTCCGAACTGCCAGCCGTAAAACTGAGCATCAGATCGAATTTCTCACTTCTCAAAAAGTTCAGCAACATATCACGAGCTGCCTCCGTTTCCGGGCTAAGCAAACGATCGGCCAGCTCATCGGGCAGCATGGGATCACAAATGGAGTTGCTGTTAAAGTGCGGAATATATTGTTAGATGAGGTTTCTTTTCTTTCTCCAGACTGTATGCACTTACTTGGTGTTGTACATATTAAAGACCTGTTGGAATTTCTCCGTTTGTGGTATAAAGTATAAAACGCTGCGCTGCAGCAGCTGCTGCACCGAAACCTCGTGCAGTTTATAGCCCTCGATCAGATGACGCACCAGATTCATCATTATCTCACGTGCCAGCGGCGCTGTGGTATCAAACATAGAGCTTATTACCAGAATCTTGTATTTGTGCTCCTCGGGCTCGCCAATCTGTAAGCGTAAACGTAATGGACTTAGTAAGATACCATCTAAAACACAGCTATTTACTCACATCAGAGGTCAGCTTTAGGTAGTTAAAGTAGCGACTAAACTCATTATCCGCCTCGTTACGACCAAAGCTGGCTATCTGGCCATTCTGTGCTTCCAGTTCCGCCAAACGTGAACGCAATTCGGCATCCGTATGATAACGCGTGTTCACCACATTCTCAATGATGCGATAATCATTAGCCGAAGCCCAATGCTGCGGATCATCACGCATGAGCGTGACATCCAAACGCATGCCAAAGGGTTCCGCATTGGCCACCTCTACTTCGACGCGCTGTGGCGCAAAGTTATCGGCCAGTACGGTGACATTATGCCTGCCCGGCAACGTAAGCTTCCAATAGTCACCATAGGTGCCGCTGTAGGTGGTATGATTCGCATCATCCAGACGCACAATGGCGCCAGCAATGGGTGTGCCAATGGAGCTACGCACAAAGCCATGCACACCATGATGCACCTGCTCGATGAGCAGCAAAAGCGATTCGCGATTGTCATGCCAATATTGTGGCAACTCAGCGACCATGGGAAACTTATCGCAGCCCATTTCGATCGTCAGTTCCATGCAACCGGCGCGCACATAATTCCAGTCCTGCATGCCGCCGGTAACACTGTACCACTGTGCGCCATTGGTTATGCCCTCGGGAAAGGCTTCGTTTTGGAAAAGCTCGCACGCTTTGCCCAAATGCATGGTAGGATGCGCTTGTGAGTAGACCAATGCCAAATGCTTGAACAAGGCATTATCCTCGGTGGGATTGAGTTTGCGTCCATTGATGCTGGCATCGCGCAGTCTAGCGTAGGGATCATTGAAATCATTCTCATTGTCATCGTACGGATAATTGGCCACCAATGAGCCACCATGTAAATTTGCAGACAGCACAAACGGCAGCGACAAAGTCCAGTTCATGACAGCGGCCACTTCCGGCTGTGTCACCTTATTGAATTTGTCTGTGCCATACTGATCCGGAAAATTGCGATTTAAATCAATATTGTTGGCATTGGCACGTCCCAAGCCGCTGGTGCGATCACCCTCCCGTGATATCTCATAGCCATCCGGATTCATGCTATACAGAAAATGCATTCGGGTCTCATTCACCATACGCGTAATCCTCTCATCGCTGCCATAACGCTCGCATATGTATTTGGTCAACAGCAGCAGCATCTCACGGCCCACTACCTCATTGCCATGCATATTGGCCACATATTTAAATTCCGGCACACCGGGCACATGTGTGCCGGGCGTGGCGAATATTTCCAAAACCCAAAGCTCACGACCCTGCACGCTCTTGCCAATCGTATACAGACGCGTTATGGATGGATAACTTTGGGTTATGTTGCGCAAAAAGCTGAAATAATACAAAGGAATACAAATTAGAGTCGATTGCTTCAACTAAAGTCCAAATCCTAGACAGTTGTAAACTTTAGAAACTCATATAGAGGACTTTAAAGAAATGGACTTTGGAATAATTTCGAATTTTCTTAGCCGTCATCTGCTCAAGGACTGACATGATTAAAAAAGCTCCCAAAAAAGTTAGAAGTTGACTTTCACGTTGATCCACAATCTTGAATCTTGAGTTACTAAAAACTGGTGGTCTTTTTTATTTCCAAGGCGTAATATTTTTTGTGACCCACTTTTTCCATGAATCCCGCACTAATCATATTCATTTCATCTGAAGACTTTTATGCCAGTGCCATCTTCAATATTTTTAACCTTAGATACTGTCAAACAATTTATAAATTGTGACCTTAAAATTAAAAAAAAAATCTTGGTTTATAATATGAAAAAACGAAATACTTTTTTTTAGATCGGTTGGGAGCTTCGATAGCCGGCCAAGCCCAAAACTTTTGAGAAAAATATTGCGAGCCTATCCTGTACCCTCGTAAGAGTCAAATCATCCCATTAATTTCAATTGATTAATTTCGATCTAATTCGGCATAGTGCTTAGGCACTTCAATATAATCCCAAGGCTATTAAGTTCCCCTTGAGGACAAACTAAAAAACTATCGAATAAAGAAAACTAACGAATGGTTAAATCTGTCCTAGGTCCTATAGTAGTATACTAATTTAGATTTAATTTGGTAAACTGCTTAAGGAACAACGTAAGCAAACGAATTATGGTCAGAAAACGTTTTTTCGACCGATTGGTGAACCAAAAACTTTCAAATATCAGATTCAAAAATAAAAGAATCAGATCTTAGATCTATGGGTTTTGTATAATATAAGGCCATAGTTAGCGATCTTAATTTAAAGTTTAGTGGATCCAGCTTCTAACTTTTGTAATTTTTATATCGACAACAGTAAAACAGTCCTGACAGTTACGTGGTCTCTACATATTGTAGAATATATTCATGACCATTATGAATTTTAATTCTGATTTATCGATTTACATTTATCGGTATAGACTTATTGCAAAAACTATGTAAAGATAAACTGCATTGCCAAATCGCCAATTTGGAATCGAAATCCAGAAGAGGCATCATAATTTGTGATTTCTAAGGTCCTACACATTTCGAGTTTAAAAAAACTTAATTTATATGTTAGGGTATAGAAAAACGTTCAATACTGAACAAATTTGGAACTCGATTGATCGTTAGAAATGCGTCGACTTTGGGATAACCTCTACCACCATATTAAAATGAAATCGATGTATTGCTTATGGACTTACAAAAAATATTTGTTTTCCAAATTTAGTTAAGATATTAATAAACAAACAAAAAACCGATATCTACGTAAATAAACGAAAAACGACGAATTTTGCACCAAAAACTTTTTTTGACCGGTCGGTCGTATGGGCTCTATATGGTATAGACAAGCGATTTTGTTCAAATTTGGTACAGTGCTAGAGAACTCTAAAAAACTAACGAATGCTAAATTTGCTTACGAGTTCTTCATAAACAAAACAAATTATCTATCTAAAAATGTTTTTTTTTTGTTTTGAGGTTCTCTGAAACATTCCCAAAGGAGCTTTATAATATAACCCCGATGTCAAAAAAGTTCAATAAACTTATCTTCGCTGACATAAGGCATCTAATGCGAAAGACAGACAGATGGACATGGGTACTTGGACTACTCTTTTCATGCAAGTCAGAATTTAGGTAACTTTGGGGGGTCTCCGACGTAGATCCTTCTACTTGATATACACTTTGTACAGGTTATACAAGCGAAAGTATCTCCTTAATCTCTCCTAGGACTTGTGGCATACTTTGGCGTATTTCAAATTCGAAAGAACGATAGAATAGTCGGAGCTAGATTTTGGAACGCTTTTCACAGTACTTCTTGCAATTATGTATTTCCATCTTTTTGAGTTCAAAAACTTGCCCTTTCATCAAAAATATCCACCTTGAACTCTAAAACTCACGTCAGATTGTGATTTTTGGATAAGGTTCGATAGTGAACCATGACAATTATAGTAATGAGAAAGCCAGTCCAACAGTGCAACGATTTCTTCTTTCAAAGCTTTTTGTTCAACTAAAATCTCAGAGCATATTTGCAAATGCATCGGGAAACCTATTTATCAATATAGTAACCCAGTTGCAAACAGTTTAAAATTATTCAAAATCCATAACAGGTTTTCTATAATCCGGAGCAACTAAGCCCATTAAAAATAATGGGTTAAACCATATCATGTAAGCTTTTTCTAGAATAAATTAAAAAAAATTTTAACTAAACAGATAGTCGATCTCTAGCAGCTGTGGCACTCTCTCTCTCTCTTCTATAGATAGATGTCTCATACTGACCTTTCCATGGCTGTATAATTGTGATGCTCAAACTTGGTGGGTGTCATAAAGCCATCGTATTTCTTCTCCCGCTCCGCGGCCGGTTCGGCACGTTCTACAATCACCTTGCGAAAGTCGCCTGAGTGAGCAGCGCGTTAAAATGGTTAAACAAAATATAAAAGATCATTTAGGAATTTTACGAGAAGGGCCAGACCCCGTTGCCGGATTATATTCTATATATATTATATTTATTGTTGAGGTTAGTTTTCATGAAAATAGCGTGCATTGGCAGGGGAGGGGAATGAAGTGCAGGTTACTAAATGCAAAATCACCCAAATAAATGAAAAAATAAAATTTTATTTGAAAATGATAATGGTTAATAAGACTAAGTTACAAAGTTTTTTATTCAGAGATGCTGGATCATGCTAAGGTCGTGTATAACAATAAAATTTCGATCTGTCAGAATTTTTAAAAAATTTTGTCACATCTTTATCGTTCGTGCTGAGAGAATATGCAAGAATTTTTTGATTAATTGTTTTTCGAACATAACAAAATTTCATTTTTTTCTCAAAAGAACTTAACTTAAAAAAATAAAAAAAGATCTATACCATAGACTAAAACTTTGTCGTTTCCATATTTCGGGTTAGTTTTCAGGGGCGCTTTGTGCAGACTTAATTATAACATGCAAAAATAATAAAATAGCATGAGTCTATGAAAATTTTATAATAATTATAAAAATAATAAATAAATATATATAATTATAAATATTGCCCAAAAAATGTTAAGTTTAAACTTGCTCGCGTTTTAATACTGCCTAGCCAATTATATAATATAGTACACAATTTTTATATACATATATATTTTATTTTTATGCAATTTGTAATATTTATTTTGTTTATTTAAAGCTAGAAATAAAATCTTAAAAATTTGTGTGCATAAAAAGAGCTAAAAATTATTTGAAATTTTACTTTTAAGCATAATAATATATTTGAGTGTTACACTTTATTAAAAAGAATTAATGATGAAAAAGTTTTTATATTTATATAATTGAATTTACGTTAATTTAAAAATTGTAGTAAGCCCATTTTCGTATATAGTAATTTGTTAGACTTTTAAATACACCAATTATAGTTTGAGTCATAAATTTATTGTTAATTTTTGTATAATGGCAAATTTTTTTTAGTTAATTTGACACAAACTGCTAACAGCCATAAGTTAATTATAATATTAAAATTGCATAACAACTTATAATACTGTCCGTAAATCATTAAAAGCTACATAAATAAAATACCTGCAATTAAAAAAAAATATATAAAAGAATTTAAAAAAGAAATTTAGCCCAAAATATTTAAAGCCAATTTTGTTAAAAAAAAAACGGTACGCACAGAAATCATTACCATAAAAAATAATTTAAAAAATTAGCAGCAACTATATTAAGCTAATTATAAAAAAAATAATAATTAATAGATTAAAACCTCAGCCATAAATAAATGTTAAGTGTAAAAGTTTTAAAAATTATTCTAAATCTAAAAATAATTGTTATAAAGACAAAAAAACAAGTACGTGCCATATATCGATTTCGATAACGTAGAAGTTCGCAAAATATCAGCAACTATCGATATCGAAATGGAGTTACGGCACAGATCAAACTATTTTTACAACACTGAAAACATAAACAAAAGTTAAGCCAATAACGCATAAAAAAAAAAACAAATCTTAAAGTTTATAAAGTTTATAAAGTGCTAAGGTACCTAAAGATAGAGTATAGCGTCGAAGCATTAAAATAAAACGCACTTGGCAAAAATCAAAATTTTATTTGACTTCATTTTAAATATTGTTTGTTAAATATTTTTTCTTGGCCATTTTGAATACTCCTTTTCGACTTTAGCTGTTTTCTATTTATTTATTTAGTTTTATTAGTTTTATATATATAGATTTATTTACTTTTTTTTTTGTTAACAATTTTGATTTATATTTTTTTTTTTTTTACGCTGAGACACACAAAAATATGTTTAACAATTTTTGATAAGTTTTGTTATATGTTTATATATATCATATAGTGTATATAGTATTTATTATATTTGTATTTGTAGTTGTTGTTGTTGTAGTTGTAGTTGTTGATATATATATGTATATATATGTATTTGTGTGCTATAATAATTTTGCATAGATTTTATACATAAAGGTTTTAATTTTATAATTTTATGCAACGGCGGCAACCCTAAACAGCCGTTAAGCATTTATTGACTACGTTCTTTGTTGTTGTTGTTGTTGTTGTTCTTGTAGTATAAGTTTTGTTTTTCTTCGAAAATTTGATTTAAAAAGTTTGACTTTAAGTACATTTTGGCGCCATTTTCGAGAATATGTACAAATTAAAAGTAACCCACAGAGAGAGAGCTACGTCAGAGTTGAAGAGCACGAGAGATTACGAGAGTTTAAGAGAGATGATAGAACTTAAAATTTAACTAAAAAGTAAGGCCTGAAACCATGACAATCAGTTCCAACTCAAAACAACCAGGACGATTTTTTTGTAAAAACTTTAGCAAGATACTTTTAGTCGAAAATTTTTGGGTTTGTTTGTCTTCGAAATTTCGTGTACTTTGAGCTCTTAATCAAAACGAAATAAAAAAGTTTTTATCGAAATTATGATTGTTGCTTTTTTTTCATTCGAAAAATCGTATTTCTCTTATTTACAGTGAGACAAAGATTATTTTTTCAAAAATTTTGTCATAATACTATCTGTCAAATTTCGACGATTTTCTTTCGCATTTCTTTTAATTTACAAAACTTAAAAATCTTTCAAAAAATCAAACCCAAACAACGATTTCTAGGCTGTGTGAATCAGTTTGTCGTTTACAACTTACTAAAGTTTTAGCTGATCGACTAGCTTATAGATTTATACACTTTAAAAAGAGAGTTAATTGAAAGTTAGCCAAAAAATCAGGTCCAAATGTGGACAGCTTGTTATTTAAAAGGCATACTTCGGCTTTAATAAACTAGTTCATTTGTACTGTTTTAAAAAAATTTAATTAATAGTACTTTAATTAAATGAAAGCAAGCTTTTAATGCAGCCAAGTTGGGATAATACCAAGGTAACATAATTAAATATTTGAGAGCTTGGAGAAATTCAAGAACTAGTTCTTGAGCTGAGTGTTGACAAATATTTTACTATGTTGCCTTGGTATTTTTCCATCTTGGCTTCACCAAAAGCTTGCAGATCCGAATGCGCACTTAAAAAAGCATCGTTCGGCTTTACGAAACTAGTTCATTTGTACAATTTTCAAAAAATTAAAATAATAGCACTTCAATTAATTGAAAGCAAGCTTTTAATGAAGCCAAGTTGGGATAAAACACAAAGGTAACATATTTAGTAAAATATTTGACAACACTCAACTTGGAGAAATCCAAGAACTAGTTCTTGAGCTGTGTGTTGTCAAATATTTTACTATGTTACCTGGGTTTTTTCCCATCTTGGCTTTACCAAAAGCTTGCAGATCCGAATGTGCACTTAAAAAGGCACAGTTCGGCTTTACTAAACTAGTTCATATGAACAATTTACAAAAAATTAAAATAATAGCACTTGAATTAATTGGAAGCAAGTTGTTGGTGAAGCCAAGATGGGTAACATAGTAAAATATTTGACAACACTCAGCTTGGAGAAGTTCAAAATAGAACTAGTTCCAAGCTGAGTTGCTGAGTCTAGAAATAAGAAATTAAGATAAGAGCTTCTATATCCCTCTCTAAACTAAAAAGTATCATGGCAACAAAAGATATTTACAACCTGGCGGATTTGAGTTGGTTTAACCCATTTGCAATACCAAAAGATACAAAAATATACAAATAAAAGAGTATAAAACAGTTTTATAAACAATTAAAAAAAAAAATAATAATAATAGTAGTAATATAGTACAAGGCAGTAAAGGAAAACAAAAACATTAACAAAATGCATGAGCGTGCTTTTGGTGACATGAGGGGGGGAGGTGGGTGGATTAGTTATGTGTGTGTGTTTTGACTCGTGTGTGTGTGTGTGTGTGTGCGTGAGTGGCAGCTAAGATGGTGCAGTAGTTAAAATAGATGATGCTTGGTGAATGCGCCAGCGATAGAGAGCGTGCGGCGGGAGAGCGTTATAGAGCGGTAGAGAGTGAGCACTACTCGGCGACTTAATGTCTAAAAAAGTAGGGAGTGTAATAACGGCTAATACCATCATAGTTCGTCTCAATGGGCGAGAGCTTAAAGTCCAGACGCAGCGCCTCCGCATTATCATTGGTGACATGCACCTGCTGTGGTGCGCTCGAAGCATAGCTGAAGTCAAGAACAAACAGGAGAAATATAAATGAAGAGAGCGCGCAAATTTGCAGACGCCAATGACGTCATTGTTACATACCCAAAGGCTGCAGCATAGACGCTATATATGCCTGGCGTTAGCAGACGCCAATATTCGCCACGTTTTGAGCTGCGCATAGGCTTATCCTCCAGTCCGGACACAATTATGGAAGCATCCGCAATGGGATAACCGCTGGCATCCTGCACCAAACCCTTGATGCCTATATGTGCCTGCTTGAGCAGCTGCAGCAGCGGCTGCTTGTTACGTTGCCATTCGGCGGGCAATGTGCTGGCCGCTGGAAACTTGCAGCAGGACAGCTCAATGGTTAGCTCCAGGCAATTGGTAAAGGCATAGTTAAAGTCCTGCATGCCGCCCGAAAGCTCATACCAATTGGCGCCATTTGTGATGCCGCCAGCAAAGCTATCATTGCAATTATTGCCACGACGCATAATCGGATGATTGTCCGCATAGCTATGCGCCAAGTGCTTAAAAACGCGATCATCCGGCGTTAGACTCTCCTCGCAGCAATCACGATGCGCTATGGAATTGTCATACGGATAGCTGACCACTACGGCGCCGCCATGAAAATTAGCGGACAGCACAAAGGGCTTGCTCACAATCCATTCCGTCAAAGCCGCCGTTTCCGGCTGACTTGCGTGTGTACGAAATTGATTCAGCTGCTGCTGCTCTAGACGATCCGGAAAGTCGCGATTAAGATCCACGCCTGCAGCATTGCCGCGTCCCACATAATTGGTCAGCGATTCGCAGTTGCCCTCCTGCAAAAAAAAGAAAGGAAAAAAAACTAGAGTAAGATTAAAGTGTTTGCTGGTTTTGGGATCTGTCTTTGGTCTGTCTTGGGTAACACCCGGCCAGTTGATGACTTGCTTGCCTGACGGCGACGGCACCAACCGATTATGTAGCCATCAAATTGTCATTCATGTCACTTTTAAGCCGTAAACTGTTTCGAGACACTTTTCATTTGGCATGACAGTCAGGTCGGTCGGTCGACTCTTGTCATTGCAACATTCACTCAATAACCAAAAGCGAGAGAGACCAACCACATCACAGTTGCATCATTCCAAAACGGGCCCAAAGCTTTTCAAGCTCTTATCAGCTCCATTTTGCGTATAACCCCAAAAGAAAAACATAAAAACAGCAACTACGCATTAATAATTTGCCAATCAATCAAATGCTGGTTCCAAACTTGAACAAAACTTATCAAGACACGAATCAAATGATCAACATAGGGTGCTTTTTTTTCGCAAGTTATTGTGATGCTTGAAAATACATTTTGATATATTAAGCATAATGAAGCTGAGTTTTTAAAAGCTTGATCCCGGTCAACTGATCGTTATAGAACAATTAATAGAGGTACACCTAATGCAAATTTGCTATTTCAACTGCAAATGGCAAAGAAATCTTGAAAAATCACCCTATATAAACCTCAATCAAGCTACATTTAGCATTTAAATGCTAAGAATCGTAATAGAAGCTCTATAAAAACATACAGTCTAACCAAACAAGCCGATTTTAATATACACTTTTCTTTTATTGTAGAATCTTTGTGATAAGTTCTTGTTTTGAGACTGAATATCATCTAAATAAGTTTAAAACTGAGAAATAGACAAACTCTGTTGCCGAAATCAAACGTAACGAAAATTATAATAGTATAATATGATTTACAGTTCCATGCCAAAGTTTTTAAATACAATCGTTTTGTCATCAAAAGATTCTATATATTTTGTATTGCTCCTGTTATTTTCGAGATTGCAGGCACAGAAGATCGAACATTCATTAATTGTCTTAACAATTGCTCAAAAAAAAACATTTTTTTTTTAGTTAATAATGCAAAATTATTCGTTATGAAAAACTGTGCATTGTGTAAAAATTTCATATTGATATCAAAAATACTTTCCGTGTGAGAAGAGAATCGAGAATTTATTTCAACGATTTTTGTATGAAATTGTGGGGTCGATAAAAACTTTTAATGCGTCTTCTACAATAGAACTTTTTTTGAGTTATGACGTTCTTCTTGTAAATGAGTAATCAAGAAGAATTGAAAATAAAAAAATGTATTCACTATTGCAGCGACTCCTTATGACGTTTCCTATAGCATCATATCATATCGTATCATAGCAAAACAATAATTTCTTAAGTGGAAATAATAATAAAAATAATTTAAACGTCAACATTTACCACAAGTTGAGATAAATTTTGGCATATGCGTCATATCGTTGGTATATTTGCAAAATTTAGAACAATTAAGAGAAGGGGAAGAATTAAGAGAAAAAGAAGAACTAAGAGATGAAGAAGAACTACGAGAAGAAGAGTGCCACAGTAATGTACCGTGAGTCTACAGACCTTAATCAATTTGTTCCTTGCCAGCTTATTATTGTAATCTGCAAGAGGACTTTGAAACCTGGGAACAGCTTTGGTACCTACAGATTGCTGGAACATCAATAATTGCAGCAGATACTTATAAAGTGTAATATCCTTAAGAGAAGAACGTTGCTTGGCATAATACACAACTTGGTTTATTTTGAAAAAAGTACTTCGTATGACTTCACAATAGATTTCAAGCTTAGATCAATAAAACTTCTATTACTAATTTCGGCAGAAGTTGTTTTCAAGAAATTTAAACTTTTGTCATATTTTATGCCAGCATTTTTAAGCGTTGTTTAATAAGTTTCCTAGAAGGCATATATAGATATTCGCATATGAAAATGGAGACTTAAAATATGACAAAAGAGCGAATTTTTCGAAATAAACTTCTATATATTCAAATGCATATACACATTGTATAATAAATTTGGACATATTGTGATTGTCACATTATATTGTGGCTAAGACCCCAATGGAAATTATGATAATAATAAATATGTTAATAGAATTATTTATTCTTTTCTTTCGTCAACTAGGAAACTTTAAAATTTAGAAAATAGCTTTCGTTTTTAGATAATCTTTCAACGAACTTATAGTAATTATAAGAGTACTCAAAATTGGAAAACCCTTAAAGATTTACACGTTTATTTACGATAAACTACAAACATTTCGTTTGATAATGAAAACTAATAATTTGCGCATTTATTTAACGATCTTCGGAAATTGCTTCAAAAAAGCTCTTAAATAATGTTTAATCAAAAAATTAATCATTAAAATAAATTAGCTTACAAATGATCTTTTTTTGATTTTTTACTTTACTGCGGAGAGAGGACTTATTTTTGCTGCAAATTTCCGTGAGTAATCCTTAAGAGATGCGACTCTTGAACTGGCTTCCAATTAAGAACTAGTTCTTTTAACGAATTGACACAAGCAACAAGTTTTGGTGCCGTTGTTCTTGAGCTACAATTATTTTCCAAAGAATTGTAACTTTTTTTACTAGATAAAAATTATTTTATATCTGGCTAAAAATGTAAAAAACAAAAAACTTGGAAAACCAATTTTCCAAAGTAATTCAACAAGTGACATGATTCCGACATAATAAAGACGATACTAAAACAGTCCACTAAAATTAGCTTCAACTGTAATTTTAGATCAACAGATTATCATCTCATCTATATACTGAGTACGGCAAGTTCCATTTGAATAAAGTTATATATAGTATATAAAATTGCAAAAACTATATAGTAGGGATTGTACATAATATAAAAAACATAGCAATGGCTCGACTGTCAGCGCTCATGCATAATAATAACAGCAACAACAACCAAGTTCTAGACACGCGAAGCTAAAACAACAAAAACAAACACAGTGTGTCAATGATCGGATCGGAAGCTGTTCAAAACTAGCAAAAATAATATGTACGAGGGTTTCTTCAGAGTTTTGGAAAGCTTTATTGATGTTGGAATATAGCTCATTTGTATAACTTGAAAAGATTTCACTAGGCCATATAGTTGAAGATCTGTAACTTGCATGCGATTATTTTTTAAAACTTTCGATGCATAGTAATTTATCGATAAGAGATGGCAATCATTCTCCATGCCGAAATATCTCGCAATAATCTGTAATTACTAATTTGTAGAATCACTTGAACAGATTTATCCCAGAAGACTAACAGATTACTTGCATAAGATTTTACTAGGCCATATAGTTGAAGGTCTGTAATTTTTATGCGATTATTTTTTAAAACTTTCGATGTAATTTTATAGATACATTATGCATCGATCATCATGCCTCTCTGTAGTTACTAAATTGTAGAATTTCTTGAAAAGATTTATCTCGGTCATAGAATATAATAGAACTTTCGACGTTATTTATCGATAAATTATGTATTCATAAACGCATCTCTCTCTCACCGAAATATTACTTTGGCAAAAACTCTCCATAATCTGTAGCTACTTTAAGCAAAGATGTAACCAAGCGTTGAACATATACGTGCGTAATTTATCGATAAATGATGAATCAATAAACACAGCGATAAAGCAACATAATAATTATTAGAATGCATTCTGGGAATCTCGTTAATTTCGTCATACCATTGATAATTTGTGGTAGATGCAAGGGTGCCCGCAAGTCAAGTATATTAAAAAAAAAAAAATTCCCCACAAAAATATCAAAAGTTTGGTTATTTAAGAATTTTAGATTCTTGACAAAAATCCCACTAGGGCGCCCATGGGTAGATGATGATACATGCTCTAGATCTATGCCGATAAAAACCTTATTTAAGGTCTTCAATAATGTTTCTCATCCATTATTAATCAATGAATTGGGAAAAATAAACCGCCACAGAAGGACTAGTGTAGAGACTAGTAGGGCACCCAGAAACCTTGAACTTACGGCTCTTTCCGATAGCTGACTAATTAGATCATCAGAAATAAGAAAGCTTGCAACTCTGCAATATTAAAGCCAGCCCTCGTACTAAGCTCTCCAAAGGTTTAGTTTATTCTACGCATTATCTATGCGCTAGACCCCAAAGCTGTGTTGGAAATTGCCCAAAATCAGATTAGTTTCGAGACAAATTAGTTTAACTTACGTTTTGAAAAAGTTTAGTTAGAGCCAGAAATATGAGCTTTGGAAGTAAAGCTGGACTTGAATACTAATCCAAAAAAACTAGATTAAATGGGTAATATGGATTTCAAGTGCTTCCAGTCTGTACATATGTACATAAACATAGTACATAAGACGTCTATCCAAACCTAATTAAAAGTCGTTGAACGCTTTTATGTACATTTGGCAAATTTTAATTGAAAGTGCGTCAGAGCATTGGGAAAAATGGTTGGGGGTCTTTGGATTCCGAGTCTTTTTAAAGGTCAAACCGTTAGAGACGCCCACGCAAAGCAAATACAGTGTGTGCGTGTGTGTGTGTCGGTCTGTCTGTCTGCGTTATCAGTCCAAAGCAACAAAGGTTTTAGGGATTTGCAATATGTCAACAAATAAATGCGGGGGAAGAAAAAACAATTTCAGAAGCGCTTCAGAAACGAAATTAAGTGTTCTAGAAACCTGCCCACGATTTCGACCCAAAACTATATACTATGTACATATGTTTACATACATATTATATGCTGCTATTAGCAGACTTCACGCACCACTGCTGGATGTCTCCATCCAACGACAAAGGTAGCAGCACCCATCAAAAACCTAACGCAATGGAAATGAAAGTGTGGCGCTGTCCCTGACTGACTAGGTTATGCCTAAGGGCACGGGCGTTGTGGTGCGTCGTAGCTGCTACGCCTGTGACGTAGACAGCTGAAAATGTACACTTATTGATTTTTCCAACACTGCTCGCCTGTCTCTCTCTCATGCACACATCTAACAGGTGATACTGTTGCTTTTTTATCTGACGTTTCATACCTGTGATAGGGCATAGCCATCGGGATTCATGGTGGGCATGAGATAAATATCCGTGCTGTTTACCAACTGCGCCACATCCAGACTGCGTTCATAGTTTGCCAGCAAATACTGTGCCAAATAGATGAGCAGCTGTCGTCCCACAGTCTCGTCACCATGCATATTGGCTATGTACTTCACCGGTGGCGTTAGGAGCGCAGTCTGACGCGTGCTCTGACCAATTTGTAGCGCCAGCAGTGTGCGTCCTTCCAGCGAACGTCCAATGACATGCACACGTGCCTGCTCCGGATAGAGTTTGGACAGACGTGCAAATGTATCCTCAATTTCCTCCTGGCTGGAGTAGTGCGGCTGTTGTAGAAAACTTTCATCTTCCTTGATAATACGCGCCTGGAGCAGCGGCGGCGTAGTGATGGCCAGCAATAGAATTAACAGCAGCAGCTGCTGCTTAAGCGCTCCAATGATGCTGTTGCTCGGGCGTTCCATGACAGAGTGTTGCGAGTACCGTTAGAGCAGACGTGCTAAACAGTTTGGCAGCCAAGTCCGTGGTTTGGTTTGGTTCGGTTTTAGTTCGTTTGGTTTCGTTTGTTATCACTTGTGTGCTAAACGAGCGCGCGCTCCAGTTTCAAGTTTTGTTTTGTCCAAATATGATGATGTTGTTGTTGTTGTGAGCAGCTCCCAAGCCAGCAGCGTTCGTTCTCTTTTTTGTTTGCTGCACTCTCCACTCCACTCTGCGCCTGGTCTGCAGCGCGTCCGTATGTGTCGTATGTTTAGTTGCTTCCGTGCCGTACTTGACTGTGCGTCGGTGCAGCTCACTTCAAAAAATGAATGTACTTTTTCAAAAATTTGCTGCCTTCATTGGCCGCCATACGGCGTGCGGCAGCGACGCCGGCTGCGCTGCCTCGCAAAGAGAGAGCAACGGCGCGCTAATTGTAGGGAAATTACCCGCCGCCAGAGAGCGCCAGAGCCACACGCACGCACACACACACACACACACACACACTCTCCCCAACACACACACTAATTGCTTGCTTTTAAGCTTTGCAGCTGCCGCGATGTCACGAGTGTAAATTGCGTTAAAAGTTTAAATGCAAATTACTTTGTTATGTTTTTTATTATTATTATTGTTATTATTTTTACTCGTGTTTATTTATTACACTGGCAGCTTGAAAGTCACTTGCAATTCGCATGTGTTGCTTGTGCGTGGGTGTTGCCAGATGTTTGCAAATAATCTTATTGTTTGTTATCAGCTATCTATCGAAACTCATGCTTGCGCAGGCGCTTTAAAGAGAAAGTGAGAGAGACGCGCAGGCTACGCCGCTACGACAACGACGACGTCAACGTCAACGGCAACGGCAACCGCAAAGACGACGACGGAGACGTAGACGAAGACGAAGACGTGGTTAATGTACGTCAACAAAGCAAGCTCGTCGGTTAAGGATATTTTTAGCAAAACAAAAATCAATAACAGTAACACGGCAGCAGAAGAGTTTAGTGACGTCACAATGCCTTGCCTTTGTAACGTTCAGTACGTAGTGCATGCATTTTAGTAAAAATAATTATAAGCTAAACTCTTAAAAATATATTGACTTAATTTTCATCAGAAAATATTTATATATATTTTTTAACTAAATTGGACAATTGGAATTATGTTAGAAATAATATCCCGAGGGCTTATCATGAAACAATTTTTTTTCGAGTGTTTTACGAATAGCTAAGTTAATTTTTATGCGATCGATTTGAAATTTTGAGGCAATCCTTTTAAACATAATTTTGTAGTAAAGATTCTAGTAGGGTTTTCTCAAAATAATAAAAACTTTTTATTTTACATTTCATTTTTCATGATTTCATGATTCTTAAAGTAAAATTTTGAATTTCGAATCGCTTCATGAATAGCTCAGTCAATTTTTATGCGATCAATTTGAAGTTTTGAGGCAATGGTGGTGCATGGTATTCTGGCCTCTGGTCCATAGATTAAGAGAGAACCATTTTTATATGTTTAAGATCAATGGCGAGATTTTGATGTCGTGAAGGCCTCTCCAAAAATTAGTCATGTACTCAAAAATCATACAATCGCCAATGTTTGTATATTTATTACTTCGGAAAAATTTATTTACTATATGTAGCTTCAATTTTTACAAAATGGTCACTTAATTGGATTTGGTATATAAAGTAGTTTCTTTGATAAAATAACGAAAAATTTATTTTAAAAATGTAATACATTCAAGGCGGTGCCCGACAGGGTAATATACCCTTTACCTTTTTTCTCGAAAAAAAATGTATTCTTGTATATTCCTGCATAGAATTTTTTAATTTGAACATTGTTTTTTTGGGTAAAAATTATATTCATACCTACAAGTTCTGCAACCGATTTTGATGAGAACCGAGAGTTACGCACGTTACGGGTAAATATCAAAAAAAGTAAAAACACTGTAAATCGATTGCGGTGGGTGGGGGGTTCCCATCGATAAAATTTGGATGTGGAATTGTTTATTAGAGCCAAATGAATCAGCTTACCAAAAATTATGATTCGAGGTCACTCGTAACTATATTTAGGTAGAGTCAAATATTGGCGCAGTTTATCGGTAAGGGGTGCTGAAATTTTTATATTTTTGACTATAACTTTTGCTGAATTTATCCGATTTTATTCATTTTTGTCACACAAGTGATGGAACCATAAACACTCTGTTAAATTTCAGATGAAAATATTAAACGGTGTGGCCAAAAACCGAGAAAATCTACTGCGGGGATTGCGCAAAGATATTGAAATGATTCAACAAACGTCATCTTCTGAGGAAATATGCGCACCAGCTGGTAAAGTTTGGTGTCTCCAGCTATTTCAGTCTCCGAGATCTAGGCGTTCAGACGAACGAACCGACGGACATGGCTCAATCGATACCCGAGGTTATGATAAGCATTTCGGTATAAATGACTTAGCGTCTGCCACGCCTCCTTCTGTGCGTTACAAACAATGCATAAATCTTGTATACTCTTTGTACGTATAAGTACAGGGTATAAAAACCATGCTCCAAACAGCTGTTAGCCCGTAACAAATATCATTAGAGAAGGAGGGAAAAGCGTTAACTTTACAAATTTCTGACAAGCATCGCTTTAAAGTAGCGATTAATTTTGCAATGTACAATACAAATCCAACTTCTTGAGATATATATATTTACTCAACAACTATTTTTGGGACTTCGCGAAGAACAGAGAAATCAATAAGTTCTTACCAAAGGTCAAAAGTAACAGAACTGTTTGAGTGCTCGATCTAATGGATCGATATTTATGTGACCAAATTATCAGATAACAACTCTACAGTAAGCAACACAATATATTATGAGCGTATCGTATCCTGCACAACACTGGAAGAGAGCAAAATCAAATTCCCATTATTTAAGGTAGCTACTAAAAGGGATTTTTGGAACATGCTACCATAATCATCTGACAAAAGAGTTCCAGAATCAGTTTTTTGAGCGAGCATTTTGGATCAATTCGCAGTTCCAAAAAAGAACGTTTTTACCAGATCTCGACTATTGTCGACGCATTTAATTTTCTCAAAAAATTGGCGATAGATTCCGGTAAGTTTTTCACAAACGCACTGACGAATGACTGTTGAAATGTGGTCTACCAGGTGGCAATAGCTGCTATAGTTACTTTCAGCCTAGATCGAATTTTTCAATTCCTCAAGGGATTTTAAATAGATTCCGGTAAGTTTTTCACAAACGAACTGACGAACGACTGTTGAAATGTCGCCTAGCAGGTGGCAATAGCTGCTATAATTACTTTCAGCCTAGATCGAATTTTTCAATTCCTCAAGGGATTTTAAATAGATTCCGGTAAGTTTTCACAAACGAACTGACGAACGACTGTTGAAATGTCGCCTGCAGGTGGCAATAGCTGCCACAATTGCTTGCAGTCTAAATAGAACTATCGGTACTATCGAAAAAAGGGCTGACCTGGGACTGGTTCGGGGTACTCCCAACATATTACGGCCTACGTGTTTGTTCGCTTCTGTATATTGTATATTGACTTTTGATTGTACTTATCAAAGGCATTGCATTTCGGCGTGGGTTTCCACGTTACTCTATATAATATATTCGCTATATGTGTTGGTCTTTCTGCCGTTATCAGCTGCACAAATTATATATATAGTACATAGCATATATATACTTACATATATGTATTTATTTTTATGCCAACCATAAACCGAGCTTTTTTTCGAGGCGGGGCTTTTTCTTGATTTTTTATTCATTTGAGTATTTAAGTTTGCCATAATACTCTATGCAAATTTACATTGGTGTGCAAACAAAAACAATGGACTGGGACCGTTGGGGCTTTTAAGTGCAAATAAACAACAATAAACACAATAAGAAATATTATTAATTATAGTAGGTATAAAAAAAATTAGCAACAACAATAAACCGGTTGCCAGTCATTCATTTTACAAGCTTAAAAAAAAAACTTGCAACAAATGGCGCAAAAATTGCAAGAAAATTTGCGGCTGCATTTCTTGATGCATTTTGTTGTTGGTCTGGTCAAGGGCGTAGTCAGCTTTTTTGGAAATGGGGGACAATTTACAATTAGCGAACCATTTTATTTATATCGATCTCTTTTAATTTGATAATTTGTATTTACGTGTTAAGGGTAACAACGCGGGTTTCTATAACGCGTTTTCGCTACTACGCGGTTCCCAAAACGCGTAAATTTTCTTACAATGCTACTTCTACAACGCGATTTTTACGAACTGGGCAATTCTCACAATGAAT